>CM035207.1:10733925-10753455 GCA_020233015.1 Callinectes sapidus | reverse complement strand
AGAGAGGAGAGCATAATTCACGCACGACAAGTTGAGAAAAGAAAAAGAAGAAGAAGGGGATTAGGGAGATGAATAGCCACCACGACCCTGTATGGCTGTTGTGAATACGCTTAATACGCCGCCATAAATCACGGACCTTATCACGGACACGCACCAGTCAAGATCCATTGTGCATCCATCCCGTGTGTGTTATGACTGTCACTTGCCCTATCGTCACCTGCACTGCTAAGGAAGAGTAGTGTGTGTGTGTGTGTGTGTGTGTGTGTGTGTGTGTGTGTGTGTGTGTGTGTGAAGTGTTTAGGTTCTCACTAGACGTAAAGTTAAGGAAATGAATAAAAAAGCAAAAGGGAAAATGAAGAAGTGAAAGAAAATAACTGAATTCAAACGAGGAAAGTAAAATAAATAGAAAATATGACTAGATAAGACAGTAATTTTCCGTCATTAACTGAAACTGACCACTATTTTCACAGACACACACACACACACACACACACACACACACACACACACACACACACACACACACACACACACACACACATAAAAGTAATCGGCAGCGCCTGAGGGGTTCCCTTCAAACCACAGACCCTTTCCCTCTCCAGTTTCCTCCCACAGCCTCCCTTTACCTCCCACGCCCTCACAACAGTCTCCATATATCGGTCAGCGCTAATGTGGAATAATTAGCCAAATGGGAGACACCAGCCCAGTCGATTTTCCCGGATTGGGCGGCCGATCCCCCTGTCAACAACAGACAAATGACCCGCCACACGGCCTGCCCGCAGCCCTCAGGCCGCGGAGACCAGCCCGCGCCCCCTCAAGAGGAGGAGGAGGAGGAGGAGGAGGAGGTGGAGGTGGAGGTGGAGGAAGAGGAAGAGGAAGAGGAGGAGGAGGAGGAGGAGGAGGAGGAGGAGGAGGAGGAGGAGGAGAAGAAGAAGAAGGTGAATAGGAAGGAGAAGGAGGGGGAGGAAGAGAGAGAGAGAGAGAGAGAGAGAGAGAGAGAGAGAGAGAGAGAGAGAGAGAGAGAGAGAGAGAGAGAGAGAGAGAGAGAGAGCGAGCATTGTAGACACACACACACACACACACACACACACACACACACACACACACACACACACACACACACAGGGAGTGAGTTTTACATATATATCAGACACACCCACTGACTGTACGTGTGATGTGCATGACAGTTTATTTTCCAGCACCAGCTCGATGACGGGGTGGTGTGCGCGGCAGGTGCATGTGCTCCTGTGTGCGTGTGTGCGGTCGTGTGCGGCCGACGAGACGACTGTTCCACCAAAATTATAATGTTTTTAGCTGTGTTTTCCACGAAGTTATGGGGAAGGCTGCTGGTACTGTGAAGGTCAACGCACTGTACTGGAGGTGTGTTGTGGCGGCCTCGTGTTTCCCTTCTCCTTCCTTGTGGGTTCTTTGCTTCGGAAACCCGGCGATGGCTGTCCATGTTCCGCAAAGTCCCGTAGTGAAGCTCATGACGGAAGAGACACAGCGCTCACGTTCAGTTCCTCTCTCAGCCCAGCTTGCATGAGTGGTTTAAGAACAACGTGTAATATATATATGTTGCATTCAGACGTATAGATTGTATTATACATTTTTTATGGTGTACCAGAGTGATTTTACGAGCAGGAAAGCGATAAAAACAATAGTTTTGAAACTTTACAAACACCATGAGCAGTACTGCAGCACTCAATGTTCCTCCTCACCCGTCCCCCGCCCCCGCCGCCATCAAGCACCGTATAACAGAAGAGTGACAATCAACACCGCGCCAAACAATACATCACAAGCACTTTTGTAACACACGGCACTTTCATAACATTGCCTGCTATTTTCTGGCACATAAATATGCGTAAATAAGACGTAAGCATGTCGTCAGTCACGCAGTATGTTCCCCATCAGGTCGACACACGCTTCAAACGGGCACTTGGGTGCACAAAAACATGTACGAGTACTTCACTATACATACAGCAGCCTGTTGGAACTACTGTCCTCACCGTGTCAGACTACGTTCGACTTTTTTTGGTATTTGCTGGATATCTTTTTGCATTTTTTTTTGCATCAGTTCTAGTGATTGTAACAACTTTTTCCAAGTTTTTTTTTCCTCGGCATGAGTGCAGGCAGTCATCTTTTTAAGAATCTTGGAGCATGAAGCAAAATAATTGAAATTCACCTCTTAAAAACAAACCTAAATCAGTGGCTGGTGTGGTGTTAATGGTGGTGCGCCGCGGTGTGCCTGGTGTGGCGTGACGCAGACTCACCCGCTAATGTGAGGTTAAGGTGTTTTTTGGCATTAGCCGAGTGCGAAGCAAGGATCCGGGGAGGGGCGGGAGGGCGCTTGGTAAAGGTGTGTATGGTTTGCTGACACGCCACCTATCCACGCTAAGCACGCGGCGCCTCACCTCAAGTGTGCCTCTATGTATTGAACGTATTACCTGAAAACACATCAATATGAATCTGAAGCCTTCACAAACTCTCAGTGGAGATAAATGAAAAGCTTGGAAAGTGTTTTCATTATAATGCGTTACCCATACCTCGGCGACACCGCAGCGCTAAAGTCAATGGTGGCCCGACATGCAAACAACGCATGTCTGGCGGCGCTGTAGGAGACCATGTGAATTCCCTCGACAGGCGGCCCCTACACCACCTTCCTCTTGTATTTTCAGTAATGTAGTAATTATTCTTAGTTTGCCCCCTTCTTCCTCCCTCCCCCTAAAGTTCAGTGCCAGACCCGGGTCCCCACCTCCCCTTCCTCCCGCCTCAAGTGAGCAGGGCGGGTGAGGCAAAGGGAGGGTCGCTTGTTTCCTGCGTGACAAAGTACAGTGATCAGCAGTGTACTGTGAGCTTGCCTAGACTGTGTCGCTTTGCTGTGTGCCTGACTTGTGCACCACGTATGGATCATTACGAGATTTTCTTTTTGTGACGTGTGTGTTAGGGGAGTGCCATGCTTTCAGTTTTGAGAGATGAGTTGGAAATGGACTTGTCGTCCAAAAATTACAGGATAGTGGTGTGGCTGTCACCATCATTCATTTAAAGGAAAAAATAATAAATCGTACTGAGAAAGGAGAAATTTATATGAAAAACGATCACGAAACATTGCATGGCCACTTTCTTACGTAATGCTGCATCATCAACTTCCATAAACCACACCTTCATTGAAGTACAATATATAGATACTATAACTACCGACGTAGAAATTATCAAAAACTTGACGTGAATCGCTGCGTCAGATGGCAGCCAACCGACACCCTGCGTCGGCCTCGCCCCATCCCGCCTAGAGGCAGCCGCCAGAACCCCGCCCAGCAGCCCGCGAGGCGAGGCACTGTGATCTGAGCCGCCATCTGTCAGTGTAAATCTTTCTCACTCACAGAAACAGTCATTATCCGGCAAGTGGCGGCGGACAGGGCGGTGATTTTACGATTGAGATGTTCCCGCGGCCCTCAGGCGGCGAGGCGGTGGCGGCGCTTCAGGGGAACGTGTGTGTGTTTGTGGGCGAGGGGGTCCATTCACTGAGAGTTGTGTTATTTTGTTAGTTTATGTAGACATCCTTAATGGTTATGGAAGTTTTTCTTTCTTCATCGCCAATTTATATACGTATACTATATGCAATATAACTGTACGTTTACCTCCTTATGTTTCTATCTGGTCACTTATTTGTATATCTGTAAGTACGAGTACATGTTTATATTCTTTTGTTTGTACGCGTGCTTGTTTGCCTGTCATTTAACGTAGCAGTCACTCCTAAGCCAATGATTAAGAACAATTTTCACATTACCTTCATAACACAGCACAATAACGGTGTCCTTAATCACAAGATCAGCTAGAAGGGTGACCTAATCCGCGTCGAAACTTAATCATTCCTTGCCTGTACCATTTTCTTGAGATAATTACGAGAGACAAAGCGTGTGGCGTTACTGAGGAGCTCCACGCACACCTCATCCAGACGCTTTGTGGTGCGCCTGAACAAACAAATGAGTGTGTTGAATAATTCACGCCAATCCGATCCAGTGAACAAGATAATGGAGAGACGTAACTACGGGAAGAAACCGAGATTAAGGGGAGAGGTCCTGAAGGGGAGAGGTGTGAAGAGAGAGAGGGAGAGAGAGAGAAAGAGAGAGAGAGGGAGGGAGGGAGGGAGGGAAGGGAGAGAAACGCTGTGAGGAGGAAACATCACAGTGTTTTGAAGAGGCGATAAATTGTGAAGTCTGTAGTTATTTTTATGTGATATTTTCGCTCATAATTCATAAAGTACAGAGAGAGAGAGAGAGAGAGAGAGAGAGAGAGAGAGAGAGAGAGAGAGAGAGAGAGAGAGAGAGAGAGAGAGAGAGAGAGAGAGAGAGAGTCCCTCATAACATCCACGAGGAGCACTCGAACTTTGGTCCCTGCTGCAGGAGGAGGAGGAGGAGGAGGAGGAGGAGGAGTGTAGAGAATGACAGGCCTGGTGGAGGTGTTGGGCTAGAGGAACTGGAGGAAGTGGAAGGGGGACACAGGAACAAATGAGTGAGGCTGCGAGTAGTAAGCAACTTGTTCCCTCAAAGTTACACGAATTGTTGTTGTCGTCAGCGTCGTCACTCCTTCCTACAAGTGCTGGACGAGGCGGCGGTGAGTGACGAGTGTCTTAATTACGTTTCGGATACAAGGCACCAGGGAGGGAGGGAGGCCGTGGGAGGAGGGGGGGAGGAGGGAGGGTCTGCACTGGGAGGGGAAAGAGGGGAAGGGAAGGAAGGGAAAGGGGAGGTGTAAGTTGTAGTAAGTTTCTGGCGGGGCTGATGGCTTGACTTCAAAGTTTGAGTAATCCCTCTCCTGTTCACTTGTTAAGCCCAAACGAAGAAAGGGAAAAAAGACACTGAGAAATATATGTAAAGTTTGTATCTTCGTTGTATTAATTGAGAATGTTCACTATGTCTTTCGTTATTTTTAGTTTTTTTTATTGAAGTACAAATCTCTCTCTCTCTCTCTCTCTCTCTCTCTCTCTCTCTCTCTCTCTCTCTCTCTCTCTCTCTCGCTCGCTCTCTCTCTCTCTCTCTCTCTCTCTCTCTCTCTCTCTCTCTCTCTCTCTCTCTCTCTCTCTCTCTCTCTCTCTCTCTCTCTCTCTCTCTCGAAGCACCGTTTAGTGGTCTTAATGTTCTCTGACCGCCGTATCATCTCAAGGCGAGTTTTTTTCTCTATCGATCACATAAACAAGAATTAGACGACTCCTCGTTTATCAAGTGTTTAGAGGTGAGAGTCAGTCCGCACCCAACTCCCATGGAAACTGTTAGTGTTACAGGGGACCGACACCAAGAAAGTCACGTTACTCACCCCTCCTCACTGTGTAATTGTGTCACCTCCATTCATGCATGCACTGCTTCACTCTGCTTCCATCAACACCACCACCACCACCACCACCACCACCACCACCTCTTCTTCTGTGCATGTTCTTGCTCTCCTCCGCCTCATTACTCACTGCACAATGTTACAATGTCCAACACCATCTTGCGTCTTGCGTTCATGGATGTCTTGACAAAAAAAAAGAAGAAAATACTACAAATTTCTTTGCGCTTCATGCATTCGAATAAAGCATCACTGCATAATCCCCACCAAAGCTCTTCGTTTCCACCTCATTCATGGACTGCTCTCCCTCTCTCACTCACTTCCTTGCCTTCTTGTTTGTGTATTCTATTTTGATAATGATAACACCTCGATTTTTTTGTTCAGTATCTCAAAATCTTATATTAATTGATTATGTTCTTTTATATATATTTATTCTTTTATATATATTTATCGTCACCACCGTACACACACACACACACACACACACACACACACACACACACACACACACACACAGGCAGCGGTTCAGTGCATCAGCAGGATTCACAAGACGCTTCTCCGTTCATTGTTTTCCTTCCTCTAACTAATATCCTCGTCCTAACGTGATCTTGCTAATCTCATGAGCTTCACGCTGATCTCACCTCGCTCAGCATCCTCCACTCCAGAAAGCTCCTCTGACTCTCTCTATGCTTTCCTTCCTCTTCATCCGCCTCGCCCCGTGTATGCATATTTCCTTTCTAATTCTTGCTATTGTGGTTCGAGTTAATATTCTAATTCGTGTCATTGTCTTTTTTTTATTCCTCCCCCCCTCTCTCTCTCTCTCTCTCTCTCTCTCTTTCTCTTTCTCCGTGTCCTCCTCCTCCTCCTCCTGTTGTTGTTGTTGTTGTTGTTGTTGTTGTTGTTGTTGTTGTTGTTGTTGTTGTTGTTGTTGTTCTTCTTCTTCTTCTTCTTCTTCTTCTTCTTTTTTGCTTTCCTTGTTCTTGTTCTTGTTCTTCCTGCGTGTCATTTATAAAAAGGCTTCCGCTATTAATATGATGCCACTTAAGGCTTCATCACCAGCATTCCATCATCCCCTGCCCCTCCCAGCTTCTGCCAACCGTCCCTCATCCCCCTCCTATCGCCTCCCCCCACCCCACGGGGAACTCTTACCATCATTTATAGTTATGAAGACGTAATTAAGATCTCCAGCTGCGGTGCAATACAACTAGGTGTTAATACACATGTTAACATCTTCTATTTATAACTTGTTTGGTTATTGCACAGTGACGAACACACGTACAAACTTTTTTTATTTATTTATAAACGCTATTATTCATATTAATGCATACTACCCATAGTTAACAACACGAAAACTCATTAACTTTATTTTTTCCGGTAAAATATGAACTCAAGTAATAAAAAAATAAAGGCGTTTCAGAAAGTAAGTTGATTGACGTCACTGGAACTTTTTTGTCAATCACTTTTTGGAGGGATGACAATGATTTTTTTTCTACAGTCATTATGATCAGCAACCTTTACACTAAGGAATTTTCTACAAACACCATTTTAGAATATTACCATCACCACGATGCCGCATCACATAAAAACAGTACATCCATCACCGTAACTCCCACCACAGTCACCACAATCTACAGGCGTACAACTGCCCCCACGCGCAATACCACAAGCTGTCATAAATTAGAGCACACAGTAAGGCGAGTGAGGCGTGGAGGGCAGCGCTGTGCAGGGCGGCAAGGCAAGCGTCCTCTCCTCTACGGGCAGACCGGTTCGAGTCTCACTAGATATTTGCTCCTTTTGATTCAGTACTGACGGTGGCGATATGCATTACAATTGCCTTTTTTCGTAATTTTGCATGAGAAAAATGCTGGTTATTCAGGTGACGTCTATCAACACCATTTTTGCTCCCACGAAAAATATACCTCACTTTTTTATCACTCGGATTCGAAAGCAAAACCCGCGCTTATCACCACCACCACGGCCACCACCATTACCACCACCACCACTGCCACGCGCATCATCACCAACACCACCATCATCGCCATCACCACTGCCAGCTACCACCACCACCACCACCACCACCACCTCCACACCCAGGCCGGCTTCCCCTACACGCCTCTCCCGGTTGTCAATTTCATTAAATCATATCAAGTGTACATTAATCTTCATACAGGGAGGGGAATCTGCTGTATTTGCATGCGATCCCGGACCCATTTGGTTGGAATTTCTCTATCACTCACACTCCTGCGCCGCGCCATTTTATTTCAGCCCTCGTGTGTGTGTGTGTGTGTGTGTGTGTGTGTGTGTGTGTGTGTGTGTGTGTGTGTGTGTACGGACGTAGATAATGTGCACGGTTGTGAGTCTGCTTCCTGTTTGCTTTCGCGGCATGGAAACAACAAAAGCTGTAAGACATTAGAGAGAGAGAGAGAGAGAGAGAGAGAGAGAGAGAGAGAGAGAGAGAGAGAGAGAGAGAGAGTAGTGATAGTAGTAGCAGTAGTAATAGTACCAGCAGTAGTAGTGGCAGTAGCAGTAACAGTGGCAACAGCAGCAGTAATAGTAATAATAGTACAAGCGCTATGACGTGGTGGTTTCAGTGACGCTGGTTCGAGTCATGTCGGAGACATTTTTATTTATTATTTTTTTTTTTTTTTAGATATCGTTGAGTGGCCGAAGAATACCTACGTGATTCCTACTTAGTTAATCGTTCCTGGTGATCGAATTGAGGAACTTTTAAAGCAATACCTAAGTCTCTAAAAGGTAGCACTCTTCACAACATGTCTGCGTGACTACAGGCCGAGGGCGACTAGCTAAGCCTCCCAAAATTAGAAGGAGACGACCATCCAAGTCTCCAAGATTAAAAATTGTAGTGAAAAATGCCTAACCGCTCCGTAGAATTAAGAAAAATAAAAAAAGTAGTTGTGGAGTGTGTGTGTGTGTGTGTGTGTGTGTGTGTGTGTGTGTGTGTGTGTGTGTGTGTGTGATCCATGCCGGGCGCAGTGATGGCGGCGTATCCAGCGTTTGTTTAACAGCGCCTGGTCATTATGGCAGGAAGAGTCGGTCGCGGAATGTGGAAACTCATATTCTGAACTGACAATCAATTTCGGGGCTTTTGATAAATGAATGTAAATGGCGTCGAACGAGCGCGCGGCCTCCAGCGATTACGACTACTTGTGCTCCGTGTTGCTCTGCCGAACCTGTCTGACTCACCACCACCGCCATGCCAGCGCCATCACCGCCACCACCCCGGCCTCGCTATCACCATCACCACCACCATGCTTGTCGTTACCGTATGTATAGATCCCCTTCCCCCCCTCTCTCTCTCTCTCTCTCTCACTAATACCACCACCACAACCATTTTGTTCAGCTGTTTCAAATCCTTCCTTTTTTTTTTATAGTATATACATAACGCTCGTAGCCGCCGCCACCTCCTGCGCCAATGTCGTGCTTACTGTTGCTTTACGAGTGCGTCACAAAGTTAGTTGTCTTGTGCACCAATTGAAGAGAAGAGGAGAGGGTTAAAAAAAAGTACATACAGTCGCTATTGGTTCGACGGTCGGTGGTTAGCTCAGGTAGTCTGTGTGCGAGTATACTCATAAATTACAGCAAATAATGGCTGTATACTTTTATGCTGTGTTGTGGTGTGACCATGTGCTGTGTTTCTCTCCACCGCCGGACGCAGTAACTCTCAAGCCATTCATGTGTGGGTTTTGTATTAGTGTGTTTGTTTTTCTTTGTTTGGTTTTCTCTTTTCGCTTGTGTGTGTGTGTGTGTGTGTGTGTGTGTGTGTGTGTGTGTGTGTGTGTGTGTGTGTGTGTGTGTGTGTGTGTGTGTGTGTTTTAAAATATTCCGCTGAGTTCCTGTTAGTAATCGATTCTATTTTATTACTTTTCTTTCACTCAAATCAACTAGAAAGGGAAACTGTTAAGCTTCGGTTTTGCACAAATCTTGAAAATAATGTATATTGTTTACTTTATAACCAATAATCTAAATACTATCCAATTCTATATCAATATACAGATGTCATTCTTTACTTTAATGAGATAATTGTGGCATAAGAAACGCTACGAACTTTTGAACTTTTTTTTATATATTTCTTAGATTATTTTTCGTAAGAACATAATAAAAAAAGGAAGCTACTAGACCTATTCGTGGGGGTTCCTAAGCGAACACCTCTGCCTATCTCCATCTATCATCCTCATCCATAAACTTGTTCAATCTTCTTTGGAATTCGAACGTTCAAAAAGCTGTAATACTCTCTCTCTCTCTCTCTCTCTCTCTCTCTCTCTCTCTCTCTCTCTCTCTCTCTCTCTCTCTCTCTCTCTCTCTCTCTCTCTCTCTAATCGCGAATCGCATCAAGTTAATATTTTCCCTTCCCTCCCGCCATCCCCTTGGAGTCCCCGATGATGCGCCAATACACCCTCGCTGCAGCTTCCTTCCTTCCCCTGTAGCTGCCAATACTAGTCCATCCCTCCCTCCGCCCTGCGTCCTCATAAGCTCCTCATGCAAATGCGTCTGATGTCTGAGCTCTGTCATCCACATAACACCACTCATTCATTTGTCATCCCTCACACCCGCGGGGAGCCAAAGGGAAGCTATAGGGGAGTTAAGAGGGGAGGAGAGGAGCAGAAGCACCACAGACACCAAACATGTATACACACAATGCACTGCGTGGAGGAAGGTGATGTATACTCTTTTTGGCGGGTAAGAGAGTATTGAAGGGTTCATCAGTATGGAAATGTGTCTATGTTCTTAGGATTGTTTATTTTATATCTCTGGTTTCCAAAAAAGGTATTCAGAGTTGGATCATATTAGTGTGTGTTGGGTGTATGTACTATTACAATCCCAAGTTCAAGTAGTTATCTAGAAAAAGAAAAAAAACATCGGAGTTGATTTTATTAATGACTTGAGCAATGAATGAACCAGATTACTCACATTAATTTGATTGATGAGAACTCTTTTTTTGTCTGTGGAAGCGATTTTTCTCATTTACTGTTTTACCATCATATGGCTAATAACTCAACATTTTCAGATTCTATTGGAGTTTTGACTGAGGTTATCTTTTATTTAACCACTTTTTACTTTGCGTGAGTTAAAGATTCAAAACCATTAGCCAGTCTTTGCCCACCAGAAATATATTAGAGTCGGATTTCCTTTTGTTGTCGTTAGCACCATCCATTTTCTGTTTGTCACATGCATCATTCGTAGACCAAAGGTGTGAATAACTGTTCGACAAGAGGAAGTTCAGGAAGTGACGCTGGTTGTAAGAAGATAATGGATAGTAAGATATATTCTAAAAGAGAGAGAGAGAGAGAGAGAGAGAGAGAGAGAGAGAGAGAGAGAGAGAGAGAGAGAGAGAGAGAGAGATTAGGATATAATGTATTGATATTATAGATAAAAATAAATAAAAGAGAAAGATCTGCAGTTAATATAGAAAAAAATAACATATAAAACTCTGCTTCAGCTTGGTATTCCCCACCGCTCTTCTTGTTGCTCTGCTATGTATTTATACATTTGATAAAGTACAAGTATAATACAGGCATGCTTGTTAGCGCCACGATAAAAGATACTAAGAAATCACTAACTCAGTGTATTTCTTTAAGTGTATAAAGAAGAGTTAATGAATTTAAGATGTTCCTCAAATGCTTTCTGGAATTCTATTTTCACAAGACTTTCCCAACGTTTGTATTTTTTAAGATGTTTTTTTTTTTTTTTTTCTTGATTCCACGCTGATACATATCAGCAACAACAACAACAATAATGATACTACTACTACTACTACTACTACTACTACTACTACTACTACTACTACTACTACTACTACTACTACTACTACTACTACTATTTCCTCCACCACCACTACTATAGCGCAACACCACACCTCAGCAACTGTTTCCACACACACACACACACACACACACACACACACACACACACACACACACACACACACACACACACACACACACAGCCAATCACACTCCCAGTAAGCCAGCAATCTGGGGAAACATTGGGCGTGTAATGTCGTGCTGGGTGCCACTGCCGCCTCCCACAGCGAGCGTAAACAAGGCTAAAAAAATGCCCACAACTGCCTATAACATCCAGACCGACCCCATACACACAACACTTCACCGCTCCAGCGCCCTATCCCCTCCACGCCCTCCGTCACCACTACTGCTGCCACTACCACTGCTATTACTACACCCGGCACTGCCCCACCCATTGGTTCATAGCAGGGGGGGGGTCGGGATATACATAGGTAGATGGAAAGGTAACAGAAATGGAGCCCCGAGTGGAAAAAAATGGAGGTGTATATATAGAATGAAACGTAAAACAGAGGGAGAAAGTACTACAATAAATGTGAATGTTTAAGAGAGGAAAAAAATGGCTGGTGAAATAGAGAATGGGTTGGTGTGTGACTGAGGGGAGGGTTAGTGAAGTGAAGTGCATGGATGTGTTTGAAGAGAAAGGAGATGCGAGTAGTGATGAGAAGTGAAACAGAAGTGAAGAACGGGGACAAATGTAAATTGCATATTGGAGGAAAGTATTTGTGAGATACAGAACGAAGTGGATGATATCAGCGAGGCGGAGAGCTGACTCATGTAGTAGCAGGTGAACAGAAAGACATGACAGTACTGACGGGAAGATAAAAGACTGAAATGAAACTGATAAACGGGGAGTAATGCGATGAATATTAAACATTTTTTGAAAGGTATGTAATAGTGGCATGTTGACGAGAAGTTTATAAGCGAATTGGAAAATATTAAAAGACCAAAGCAAGGAAATGTTTCCAGGTACGTGAAACAAAGTCATCCTAACAATTTTTCGTGTTCACCAAATTTCAGTTTTTTTTTTTCGATTTATCCTTGTTGGTGCTTCCCAGACAACGACACAACGCAGTCCTCAATGGTGTCTTTATGTGCTATCTTCTATGTCACACACGTCTCCTTTTCTCGCTACTATGAACTGAAGGCATCCCAAATCCTTCAAAGGGACAATTTTTAATTATACATGTATGTATAAAAGAATAATATTTTCCCCTTTTTATATATACATAGTTTTTGGAGGGACAGGCAGCTCTTTGCGTTTAGTGGATTCATTTATATTTTTTTTATGAAGCGGTGTTATTAATTAATTGATTTCATATGGTGTGAGTTGATTTTTTTCTCTCTCCCTCTTTCTGGTTTGTATATGGCTGTGAAGGTCCGATGGCTGCAGAGTGCATCCAGGTCCATTGTTTTGCCTGATTAGTATGATTTTATTCATTGGATACTGATTGTTTTTAAAGTGGTCAGTTGATCATTATATTTCGTCTGTGATATTATATCTGTAGCCATTATTAGGACTCTTTCTCTCTCTCTCTCTCTCTCTCTCTCTCTCTCTCTCTCTCTCTCTCTCTCTCTCTCTCTCTCTCTCTCTCTCTCTCTCTCTCTCTCTCATTGTCATTAAGCTTTAAGTACTTCTGAAAACTTACACATTGAGATTCTAATTAGCTTTCCTTAACCTGAGTTGTCTTGTGTTACAGAACTCACTGCTGACGAGCGCACCAGAAGCCACCTCTCCGGGTTGGTAAGTACAGTAGAAGTATATTGTATTAGTCTTCAGGGCATATATATGTTTTGTTCCATGTTACATCAAACACTCATATCTTTAAATATTTACATGAGTGTCCTATTACTAAATTATCGTTCCCTTTATATCGACGGAGGTCGATAAAACAATTGTGGTACTGTACACTTTCCAGTCGCTACTGTAGAAATGTGTTATTCGTGAAGGGAGTGTAAAAGTAGGCAGATCTAGCTGTTAAAACTAAAATGTTTGTTAAAGGATTGGGTAAAAATAACCCACACACACACATTCACACTACCGAGGCCCCACCACAGGAATAGAATCGTCTATTCTATTTGTGAGAATGGCTGAAGATTAGATGAAAATAAGAAATACATCTCCTCATGGAACGTAGGTAAACAAATAAAAACGAGAAGACGCAACACTTCTTCACTTTTTTCATGTTGTATTCTTGGATTGAAAACCGTGTCCGGAGAGACAGTTCATGAGTCCGCGCCGCTTCGCACCGCAGCCGGACCGCCGACGCTGTCATCCTCCAACAGGCGCCGAAGGAGGGACAGTAGAGGGAGGTGGCCAGACAGATTGCGTGCGTGCGTGCGTGGGCTGTGCACAAAACACTTGCTAATTAAGTTTTAACGTCAATTAATCAATAGAATGCATCCCCAAATAGTCTAATGATATTGTACCGCGACATTTGTTGCGAAGTGTGCATACTGGACTTACTTCTTTTCCATATTACTCAATTTATCGAGACTGCTGAAGGTATAAATATGAACACCAGTAACTATATGTATAAAAAGAAATAGATACGACTGCCTCATGCCAACAAGCAGTTGATCATGATATTTTTTTTTCTTTACCTTGAATACTTAACCTTCAAAGCATTATAGCTAAACAGGACCTGAGACAAACTATCATTAATTATATGACAACAAATAGATAAGTTTATTGATAGAGGTGAATAAAGGAGAGAAACATACAACGCACGAACGGGACTCAAAATACAATTGTGCTATTGATAGAGAGATAAGAGAGATAAAGATAACACGTAACATTCTCATGAAAGAGGAATAAAGAATTAAAATTATTTTTTGTTATAAAGGAATTAGAAAATAACTTTGATCAAATTTAAACCGTAAGACAAGAAAAGAAATAAAGAAAAGAACGGGTAAAAATGAGCAAAATTGAAGAACCCAAATGTGAAATCATAGGAATTCCAGAAAGGAAGGAAGGAAGGAAGAAAAAAGAAGGAATGGAAAAATAAAGAAAATTACAAAGTTGATGATGTAAAAAGATGAATCATGCAACTTAAAAGAAGGAAAGAAAGGGAATGAAAGAAAAACAATGAAAAAAATTAAGGAAAGAAGATAGAAAAACTATACACAAATAGAAAAAGAAAATCCACAGAAAGTGCAAGAAGGAAGGGAAGTAAGCACTAAGAAATGAAGGAAGAAAAATAAAGAATGAATTAACCAAAAAAAAAAAAAAAAATGGAAAAGAAGATCAAACAGTTAAGAAGAAAAAAAACAAAACGATTCACAGGAGCTGGAAGAAGGAAAGAAGGAAGGAAGGAAGGAAGGAAGAAGGGAAGGAAGTGAGACGTTCTTCCCTCCTCCATCTCTCGGTAGGCCAGTGGCAGCATCCGGGTCTTTGCCTCCTAATTACTCGACGCTAATTGCTGACCAGAATTTTATGCCCTTATGTTTACACCTTCCCCGCTCACCGCCTCTCCCGACGAGTGATGGCCACCTTTGTGTTTATAAATCATATACTTTTAAATACCCAGAAAGTACTTGTGTGTGTGTGTGTGTGTGTGTGTGTGTGTGTGTGTGTGTGTGTGTGTGTGTGTGTGTGTGTGTGGTCTTAACAGTTTCTCGATATATATGTTTTTTTCTTATATGATTTTTGTTTCTCGTTTGCTTTCATCTCTCTCTCTCTCTCTCTCTCTCTCTCTCTCTCTCTCTCTCTCTCTCTCTCTCTCTCTCTCTCTCTCTCTCTCTCTCTCTCTCTCTCTCTCTCTCTCTCTTTATTGGCGATTCCTTATTCTTATTTCAGTTTGATGGACTTCTCTTAAGTTCCTTTTCTTTTTTTCTGTTGTTGTTGTTTTCCTTTTTCTCTCCATGTTACCGTGTTTGTGTGTGTGCGTGTGTGTGTGTGTGTGTGTGTGTGTGTGTGTGTGTGTGTGTGTGTGTGTGTGTGTATTGACTTTTTTTATGTGTATGCGTGTGTGTTTGTTTTTGTAAGTGTCGTTATTGTTATTTCTTTTTCACCACTTGATTTTGTGGAAGTTGGTTTTCATTTATAATTTTGGGTGTAGTTCTTGACTTTCCTCCGCTTTATTTTATAGAGAGCTTCCTTCCTTCCCCTCGCGCCTCTTCAGGTTGGGTTCTTCTTTCCCCTCTTGATTTCTGTTCCCTTCCCTGTAAGGTTTGCTCTCTCTCTCTCTCTCTCTCTCTCTCTCTCTCTCTCTCTCTCTCTCTCTCTCAGATCAGTAGGAGGAACTCTCTTACTCCCTCTCTCTTCAAATGGTTTCTCTCCCTTCGTCAGATAGTTTCCTCTCCCCTCGTCACGTCGCATCCCCTCGTCACCTCCCCTCAGATGGTTCCCCTTCTTTATTCTTGGCGCGGCTGTTTCCCCTCGACGGACCCCACTCTCTTCCCCCTATTAAACATTAGGGAGGATATGGCCCCTTACCCCTTCACTCATCATCCGTGTCTTTAGCAATCGTTTAAAAACACACTCGCGGCGCCTCGCTAATATAACCCTTCTGCCTCTCTCCCTGACTCTCTCTCTCTCTCTCTCTCTCTCTCTCTCTCTCTCTCTCTCTCTCTCTCTCTCTCTCTCTCTCTCTCTCTCTCTCTCTCTCTCTCTCCCCTTCTTGCCTTCTCTCTCTCTATCGACTTGTTCGTTTGGTTTCTTTGACTAAATGACTGACTGACTGGCGAAGTTGCTTATTAAATTGACTGATGGCTAACTCACTGGATTGATTAATTAACTGATTTGGTATGTTTCAATGGACTGACTTTTTAATTGACTGACTATTGACTTGAGTGACTCGATTAGTTAACTGACTGGCTGATTATTATAGTGAATGATAAATTTGAATGTCTGGTTGAGTTCATTTGGAAATTATATGCAGCTGTTACTGTCTCTTTTCTTGCAATAAATGGCTCACTCTTCCCATCTTTTCTCCAGTTGTTCTGCTTACTAAACTTCATATGTTTCCTTTCAGATTTGCAGTTTTTATTTTCTTTCTAATGGTAAAGAATTGTCGATTAAAGGTTTGTAGCAGAGACGTCAATGTGTCCCCAGTTATATAAAGCTGAGGACAACTATTTTAACGATCCTCTTTAGCACTAACGTACATAAACTCTGCAAACTTATTTTTAGGTGTATCTTCAGGAGGTCTCTGTAACTTGAAATAACTTACATATGTGCCACTCCTAAGCTGATATAGGAGAATAAAAATACTTAGACTCACATGAATACACACACACACACACACACACACACACACACACACACACACACACACACACACACACACACACACACACACATTAAATGTAACCTAACCACCAAATGAGTTAAAACGCAAACTATGTGCACTAAAAAGAGATGAAAACAAACAAAAGACTAGAGTAGGAAAACATTAAACCAAGAAAAAAAACATGATGCATCTTTTTGTACGAATATATCAATGTAAATAGTAAACTAAAGAAGGCGAAGGACTAAGAAACGTGTACATGTTTAGCGGAGGAACAGGTAACCACAGTGGAGGAGGTGACGGAACAAGTGGAAGCCGAGGAGGCGATGATGGATGAGGAGGAGGAGGAGAAAGGAAGGTGGATAGGCAGAGTTGTGAAATTGGAAGTGGAGATGGTAGTGGAGTAAATGGAGAAGCTAAGTTGCTAAGCTGCCAAGGTAACTATGAAGGAAAGAATAACTAAAAGATTGATGTGGAAGAGGCGGTGATAGAAACGATAAAGATAATGGAGGAGGCCGCGACGGTGAAGGTGGTAGCGGTGGTGGAGGTAATGGAAGTATACAAATAGAATGCCGTTTTCTGTAAGCAGTGGATACAGAAATGGCGGAAGAAGAGGTGGTGATGGAGGAGGTGGGGATGAGGTACGTAGGTGGTGGAGGCGAAGGTGGAGGTGGAGGTGGAGGTGGAGGTGGAGGTGGAGGAGGTAGTGAAGGTATGGAGGGTTGTTTTGTGCAGGTGGCGGGGCGGGCGGGCGCTCTAGCAAGGTCTTTCTTTATGTGACTTTAATTCGGACAGTTATGGCTCGACTCGCATCCAATTTATGTTTCTTTTATGAGTTCTGCATCACCTGCCTCGTTCTATGATTTTGGTCGAGAATTTTGTGTGTAGGCTTAGTGGAGTCCAAACTATTTTTCTTTAATTGACTATATTTTCTTCTTCTTTCACAGCCCTATCAAGATTTTCACTTTTCACAGGTACGTCTCTCACTTTTTTTTCTCTCTCTCTTTCTCACTCTCTTTCTTTCACCACCAAAGTTTACAATAAGTCTCTCCAAACGTTAATGAAGACTCTTTTAGTGGACATCTTAAACAAACCCACGTGTTGGATTAGAAAGGTTAAAGCGTGCACTGCTTATACTGACAACTTTTAATGTTCCGGGGAAAAAAGGGTCTGAAACTATCACAAAGCGTTGCTGCAAACACTCAAGGGAAGAACCATGAAAGCAAGTCACTCAGAATTCATCGTTTGAGTCTTTCTTCTTCCTCCTCCTCCCCCTCCTCCTCTTCCTCCTCCTCCACCACCACCTCTCCCCGCTAGCAAAAGGG
Source organism: Callinectes sapidus (assembly GCA_020233015.1). Classification (NCBI taxonomy): domain Eukaryota; kingdom Metazoa; phylum Arthropoda; class Malacostraca; order Decapoda; family Portunidae; genus Callinectes; species Callinectes sapidus. Next base: position 10,735,758 of record CM035207.1, on the reverse strand, counting down.
AACAGACGAGTCAAAACAGTGTTGCCTCCCTCGGTACATCTCTCATTCCCCTGTCGGCACCGCGTTTCCGTCGAAGATACCGTAAATGATTAATTAAAACCAATCAGGGGCGGGCGTAGAGTATAGCGGTGCGGTGTGAGGCAAAAGAGGGAAGACAAACGAGGCTAAAAAGAAAAGAAAAAAAAAAGAAAACTCTCTCTCTCTCTCTCTCTCTCTCTCTCTCTCTCTCTCTCTCTCTCTCTCTCTCTCTCTCTCTCTCTCTCTCTCGAAACTTTATCAGGCTTGGCCAACAATCGCTTGCCTCTGTTTTTCGTCTCCTGACAGAAGACAGATGGAAAGGAAGACGTAGGAAGGAGAGAGGGAGAATAATGACCAACGCAAGGAAATAGTTGGAGGAGGAGGAAAAGAACTCTTATATGTTTTATGATTATTAGAAAGGAGTCAATAGAGGAAGACGAAATCAGCAAAATGTTGTATTCGGTAAAAATTTAGGGTTATCGGGGAATAAAGATGAAAGGAGGACAAGGCGGTAAAAGGAGAATGAGGAGGAAGAAGAAGGAAGTGGAGGAGGGCACATACGTAAGGAGGAGGGAATAATGGAGAAATAAAAAAAAAAAGAATAAGAGAAAGGAGTAAAGAAGTGACGCAGTGCAGAAAGACAGGAAAGGCTCAAGAGAAGGAGGAGAAAGACTTAGGGAACGACAAGAAACTATTAGAAATCTGTAAAGGATTCTCCCAAGATCACTTTTTTATACATACGTTTATTATTTAGGATTATTCGTGAAACTGACGATACTCGTATGAAAATGTAATGTTAATTGAAACAACGTGGAATATTTATCTATTTCTTAATGAGAGAGAGAGAGAGAGAGAGAGAGAGAGAGAGAGAGAGAGAGAGAGAGAGAGAGAGAGAGAGAGAGAGAGAGAGAGAGTCAATGTAAAATTCTAACATTAAGAGAATAAGTGAACAATAAGAAGAAAAATAGCAGATATAGAAACAAAAATAGAAGTAAATAGAACAAAAATAGATAGATAGATAGATAGATAGATACATACATACATACATACATACATACATACAGACATACAGACAGACAGACAAGTAATGCGACAAATCAGCACAAAAACACACGAGTAAAACAAAATACGACTTAATTTAAAAGTAAATAGCGAATAATTCATCAAAACTCTCCCTCTCCCTCTCCCTCTCTCTCTCTCTCTCTCTCTCTCTCTCTCTCTCTCTCTCTCTCTCTGTGTCGTGCCAATCAATCTATCCATCTATTAATCTATGCATCTATCAAGTTATCAGTGACATATATCAGAGTTTCCCGCCGAAGCCAACTTATGGGAAATCATTGATCGCCACACAAAGGAACACAAACGAAAAACAAGAGGGGAGGAACGGAAAGGGAGATAGGAAAAAAAGGGAGAAAAAAAGGGAGAGCGTAAAGGGAGGTTGTTTGTGTATAAGAAGAATATTTATTAGTAGGTGTTGGTGGTGGTGGTGAAGACAAGGGGATGATAAAGAAGGAAAAGAAGAGGAGGATAAAGAGGAGGAGGAGGAGGAGGAGGAGGAGGGAGAGGATGAAGAGGCAACAGCTGTAGATAACGATACAAGAGGTGACCATGATGATGATGATGATGATGATGACGGCAGTGGTGGTGGTGGTGGTGGTGGTGATGGCGGTGGTGGTGGTGGTGGTGATAGTGATGATGGTGGTGACAGGGGCCGGCTGACCACTAGATATCACCATGTTTGTCCCCACCATTATCTTCTCTCTCTCTCTCTCTCTCTCTCTCTCTCTCTCTCTCTCTCTCTCTCTCTCTCTCTCT
>CM035207.1:10691184-10707089 GCA_020233015.1 Callinectes sapidus | reverse complement strand
CTCTCTCTCTCTCTCTCTCTCTCTCTCTCTCTCTCTCTCTCTCTCTCTCTCTCTCTCTCTCTCTCTCTCTCTCTCTCTCTCTCTCTCCCCTCAGTCAGAAACATATTTTTATCAGTGACGGCGGACTGACTATCACTCAGGTGTGCGCGGCCATTTACCGTGACACTGCTGTACATTTATAAACATCTGTTACTACGACAAAATGATAAGCGACCTCGTTTACCCCTTGATGCACAGCGAGTATATTTCACCGGCTGGCAGATGATGAATGCCTCAGCCGTGCCCATGCAGAGGTACCGGGAGGGACGGGGGCAGTGAGGTAGTGAGGGCCTGCTGGTGAGGTATGGTGACTGATGGGGAGTGTGGTAATTGTGGTGGTCATGGTGGTGGTGGTAGTGCGCGTGATAATGACAATGAGAGCAGTCGTGGTAGTGGTGGTGGTGGTGGTGGATATTCAGTGACTCGGGGAAAAAGAAATGTTTGTTACATACACAGGTTATTGTAATGTTGATGGCTAGCTTATTTTGGAGTTATGGATTCACTTTTCCACTACCCATTCTTTCACCACGTTTGCTTCGCTGACGGGGAGGGGTCTACACACACACACACACACACACACACACACACACACACACACACACACACACACAGCACAAAGGGTCATGATGCTAAACGTCCAACTATTTTTCGTCTGACTCCTGTTTTCAATCCAGCGTATTGGACGATTTATCTGGTCTCTTCCTCCCCCTCCTTCTCCCTCTCCCTCCTCTCCCTCCTTCCCCCTCCTCTGGCTCTCCCTCTGCCCCTCGACCTCCATAGCCAAACCTGTCTGTGATCGTGTGTGACTTGCTATGACCTGCTATTTACTGCTGACAACTCTCTCTCTCTCTCTCTCTCTCTCTCTCTCTCTCTCTCTCTCTCTTCCCCCTTTTAAAACCCATTTAGAATTTCTCAAAGGTGAAATTACATCCACGTTATTACAATTCCCAGTCATACATAAACGTCATTATGTAAAGAATGAAATATTTGCAAGTATTACTTAAATTCATCATAATATCACAACTGGTAGTGGCGGGCAGTCCTCCAGATAGGAAGTGTTTCTCCCGCAGGCTTCCTCTCTCTCTCTCTCTCTCTCTCTCTCTCTCTCTCTCTCTCTCTCTCTCTCTCTCTCTCTCTCTCTCTCTCTCTCTCTCTCTCTCTCTCTCTCTCTCTCTCTCTCTCTCTCTCTGACGAGGAAATTTAAATAAGCCTGTGGAGTGAGTGAGGTTGGAATGTAGGTGTAGTAAGGAGTGATGAGGGAATGGATGGGTGGAAGGGAGAAAGGGAGGAATTCCTAATAGTTATCGTAACACCACACTCACGACCCTACTCACACTAACGCCTTTTCGCATCAGCATAGCAATAAAACGATAGATGTGACGCTTTTTTTACATTCCCTGATATAATCTAAGTCAGTGAATGATGCAAGACATAACTGGAATTGCATTAAGACACCCTACAAGATAGATAGTGATGGTAGTGTAGGCGAGTTATTTATGAGTAGTGTAATAAAACTGTGTTAATGTGGAGGCATCTCTTTACCTAAATATAAAACATTGGGGATGGTAAAGGTCGGGTGTCGAGAGGGTGTCACCCGAATCTGTGCTTAATTAGTATGATGTTTCGTCGGCGGCGTGTCCGGGGAACAGCCTCGTTGCGGGTGATGCCCAGCAGGAGGCCGCCTGCACATGGGGGCCCGGACACAGACGCTCCCACCGGTCCTGCAGCACTCTCAGACTCGTAGCCCCAGTGGCCTCCCCCTCCCGTCCCCCGGCCTGCTCGTATTGCCGGTGTGGTGCAGCCAGCCTCACTTTGTTATGATAGACAGATAACAATGCGTCTGTTTGGACTCCGGGGGAAAGGGAAATTTATGTCAACTATTCACATGAACGTTCAGTAAATTTCATTATGTATGCAGTAGGTGCGATATTTTGTTCTATAGATAAGTTTAGAAAGACAGAATGAAAAGATATTATCCTTACACTTGTTTTCTTGCGTGCCTATTCATTTTTAAGAACCGCTATACAGCACAGTATAGCTGAACTCACTTGCAGTGGTGAGAAAGGCTCGATATTTCAATGCTTATAATTACATATGTACTGATAACCAGCTCCCTACTTCATGAATCTGTTTTCCTGCCGGTAATTTTAACAACTTTGACATTTTTTTCATTTTCTTTCATAGCAGCTGTCATTGGCTAGAGTTCTCTCTGACACGTACTTTAGGTCACCGCCTTCCTTTCCCCTCTACACATCCTCTCCACCTGCTTCTCTCTCTCTCTCTCTCTCTCTCTCTCTCTCTCTCTCTCTCTCTCTCTCTCTCTCTCTCTCTCTCTCTCTCTCTCTCTCTCTCTCTCTCTCTCTCACAAACACAAACAAACAAACATTTGTGTGTATGCGTGTAGTCATTGATATAGTCTGGTTGAATATAAATTTGTTTTCAATTCATGAGCATTTACATAAGCCTATATTTATGACTACGTACAGGCATATTTTTGTAGGTGACAAAGAAAGTGCAGATAAAAACCCATTACTGCCTCTTTCTGGACCCTTTCTGTGGACTGTCCTTCCCTTGATAAACTCTTGTGGTGAATTAAGTCACCGACCAACAAGAGTGTCATCAGCCGCATTCATTCATTAGCGGACAGGGAGATGAGAGGCAGGTAAATGAGACAAGTATTGAGCACCTCGAGGGAAGCACTCCAGGGAGCCATCTGTAAGCCGCCTCGCCTCCATAACTCACCGTCTTGTCACCAGAGGCGCTGCTGGTCCACATCATGTCAACAAACCGTAATACACGGCCCAAACGAAGCTCTGTTCCGTTCCACAGACGTTCGCGCCGAGATCTTTACTTTTCCCTGCCCACAGAACGGCACTTCCGGACCAGCGTTTTCTTGTTGAGCCTCGGGTTTCATTTAGCATTACAAGGATGGCGGTGGAGGCCTTGTTTCCCTTGTGTCCTGGCGCAGAGGCACAAGACAGGCTACTCTGTATTTTGGTGTGTCGAACGTTGCTCTCCGCAGCGCGTCAGTCGCTCGCCTCAGACTTGCCGATAACGGATGTTGATGTAGGAGAGTATCTGCTCTCAGTTAATGGGATTTATAGCCACGCAAATGGTTGGCTTTGCATAATTTGCTGAGGGGGGAGCACAGGGACATGATTCTGTTGCTGGTATTGCTCTCATATATTTTTTCGTCCTTTTTTATTTATTTTAAAATTTTTTTTAAGGTAACAAGGCCTCTGGGAAATACACGACCAAAACTTTTAGCTGCTCTGACGTAATATACGATCTGCTAAATTACCAATACATCAATGCCTACATAATTAACCTCACTTATTTTTTTCTCTGGAGATGTGCCGTACATGGCCCCAGACCAGCCGGCCGCGTGAAGGTAACACGACTCTCTAATTGGTTCTAGAGGCAAATGTAGCCATTATGTTAATTAATGACTGGGTGACACCGTTTGTTGGCTCTAGTCCGGCCCTTGTGTGTGTGTGTGTGTGTGTGTGTGTGTGTGTGTGTGTGTGTACGTGTGTGTACGTGTGTGTACGTGTGCGTATGTCTACATGTGTGTGCGTATATTCGTTTTGTTTTCAGTGTTATTTGCTATCACGCTCTACTTAATCTATTGTATATGTTCACGTAAATTAATGTTGATAGTGTATTGAGGTGGAATAACCTTCAAGCTTAGTCAGCTTCGGAGTAAATTAACAACCTTCCTTTGTCTAACATGGCAGGTAATGTTTTTAAATTATTTTTTTTATTATCAGCTGTCCGAAGTGTGAGTGTCGTTCTGTCGTGCCCCTCCCCGGTGTGGGCGGGGGTGAGGGCGGGGCGCCTCCTCCCTCACCTCATTCGTGAGAGAAAAATGAAAAGCAGTTTTGACAAGGGGATGACAAGGTGTTATTTAGGGTTACTGATGACTGGGCGTCACTCCTGCCCTGCCCACCACCACCTCTCCCTCCGCCAGCCACGCCTGATAGGGAGGGGGAGAAGGGGGGAACTCAAATCTGGGTTGACGTTTCTCTCTCTCTCTCTCTCTCTCTCTCTCTCTCTCTCTCTCTCTCTCTCTCTCTCTCTCTCTCTCTCTCTCTCTCTCTCTCTCTCATACTTGTTTCTTCACTTGTTATGAATGCAAGAAAGTATTGTAACATTGCGTGATGGAACACGTGACACAGTGCACCAGTTGCTGCACAGCGGTTCCTGTCCTTGAGAGAGTGTTTGTGGCTTTGAGACACTGGTGTGAGTTATCGTGTGTTAGTAAGGGTTCACATGCAAGGGGAAGAAGGGGTTACGTAGTGTGTATTACCTAGGTGGTCGGTGACGTAGTGTGATAGATGTTGTAATGTCTGGCTTATGAATATGGTAATGTCTGTTAGGTTTCTTGGTGATAGTTGTTTTTTTTTTTTTGTAATATCGTTCCATTATTTATTTATTCCTACTTTTTTATTTATCTATTTTTATTTTATTTCTGTGGGTGTACATTATGGTGGTGTCTTGATTATTGCTGTAGTGGCATCTGTTCTCCTGCTTTAGTGTATGTGCGTGCACCTGCTTTGGGAACTGGTGGTTGGTGGTGGTGGTGGTGGTGGTGGTGGTGTGTGTGTGTGTGTGTGTGTGTGTGTGTGTGTGTGTGTGTGTGTGCGTGTGTGTGTGTGCATGCATGCGTGCGTGCTTTCTTGCTTTCTTGCACGTCATGAGGGGATGTTATGCTTCTTTAAAATGTTTTACGTCTTCTGTTGCAGGTTCGTGTCAGGTGTTTGGTTTCTTTTATGTAACGGGTTATGTTTTATATGTTTGGCAATTTTCTATCATGTGTTGTGATGCTGTGATTTCTGATGTGTTTTGGTACCATGTGGAGCGACATTACGTGTTGCCTTGTTGTGTTAAGCTGTGCAATGTTTTGCGGTTCAGTCTGACATGTAAGTGTTGCAGTGCAGTGTGCTGCGGTGCTGTCTGGCATGTCGGCGGCCACGGCTCGTCTGGCAAAGTCCTTTGATCCCTCACGGTTCTTGAATTACACTTGTTAACATACCAGTCCAGGCAAGTGTCCTCCCACTAACCTGTCATGGATCATTTTGAGTCAGGTGTAGCAGGCAGTGCTTGGGGCAGACTCTCAAAGACCTCAACACCTGTCTCAAATAGTCTTGTTATAGGAAAAGTGTTATAGGAAGCAAATGTGTGACACTTGCACGCACGCACCAAACCATACACCCACCCACCCACCCACACACACACACACACACACAGAGAGAGAGAGAGAGAGAGAGAGAGAGAGAGAGAGAGAGAGAGAGAGAGGAAAAGTCTACGGGAAGTCAATGTAGTTTATCCCACCCATTTTTCCTTTCTTTCCTCTCTTCCGTGTCGTTTTCTCACCATTATTACTGCCTGACCCTTAACTGTCCCCTTACATCTGCTCTGTAATATTTTTAATGGTTATGTGAATCTTGGCCCTTTCTCTTCCTCGTTGTTTTGCACATTTCACGGTTTCTTCAGTTTCCTCCTTTCTTATTTGTTTCTAATCATGACTGGCAGTTTATCTTATTCATAGCTTCCAATATTGATGATTTACTTCCCAAACTTATCTCTGACCTCATATATCTTCTCCACTTTTTCTTAAACTTTTTCTGGTACGTTTCTATTTCTTTCTCTTCCTTATTTATTTCGTGGTTATCTTTAAGTGTAATTTATCTCTTACAGCCTTTTTTATGTCTCATCTCACACCAACTCTTCCCTTTGTTTTCTTCGTTATTTCTCTTCATCATCTACCACTTCATCTCGTATTGTCCTATGCCTACTCTTCCTTACTAATATTCAAGAGCTTTCCAAGTCAATACATTACCTTCTTTACTAATTACACTTCTTAGCCTTTTGAAAGATACCTAAGCTGACCCTCGCATCTCGTTTCTCCTCCCTTCTTCCTTTTCTTTCTCTCCTCCTCAACATCCCTCCTTCTGCCCGTACCGTAGAGCACCCTGAGGCATAAGACACAAAGGGGAAGTGATATACGTAGTCCAGAATACATTACTGTATAATGAAGAAGAGGTGTAGAGGGCGTGGGAGAGTGTAGGGCTAATGAGGGATTACGCCTGCTTCACCTTTCTTACCTGGCGGGTTAGGGGCGAGGGGTGTAGGTAAGTGCTGTACATGACTGGGAGGGGAGGATAGGTGAGAAGGAGTAAACGTTAGTGTTGGAGGTCGTGAGGGAGGAATAATGGCAGGTAAATAGGTCAGAGTAGGGTCTGGTCATAGTGTTTATTTATGTAAAGTATTGTAATTCATATATGCAATGAAAACTTGTATTATATTGTAGTAATAAGTGTAATAAACCAGTGACAGGTTCAATTTCAGAAACAACTTAAAGTGTTTTACTTGAGATAATGTCTTGGTTATCTGGTTTGGTCTTGAAAGTTATCGTTCAATAGGAATAAATTAGTCTTTTTTTAAATTCTTAGTATCTTTCACATTGTGATGATACATAATTTTATAACCGAAGCAGAATTACAATAGTATTAGTTCCATTTTAACGATTTTAAGGTTTATCAATAGCAGAATTAAGTTTCTTCTAATAAATGTCAGTGTCTAATGTCTAATAAATGTCACTTTACATTTTTGACATGCATATGTAAAGTTTTCTCTTTATTTTTATTCTTTTCCTTTGAGCTAAATTGCTATACAATCGAATCCTTTGATAAGTTCCCGTTTGCCTTAGATTCTCGCAGCGACCACAATGCATACAGCACGGATGTCAACCACGTATACTGCCACACACTGCTGATTAAAACTCACCAAGCAACAATACCATCATACCCCACACCTACCTTGTCTCTCTTACTTAACCTAGTCAATAAGAATGAGAAGCAAAATTAGCCCCATACTCACCTGACTTTACTAATGACTCCTCCCATACCTCACCTTCCTCTTCGCCACCACCTGCACCGCCACCACCACCTGCGTGAGACAAACACCACTCAGGCCGCGCCGTGACACTCCCTCACAGCTGATGAATCACCCCCTCGCCTAATTAGACTACAATCCATAACTCACACGGGCGCGGTAAGCCAGTGACGCGAGACGTGAGTGAGCGGGCCGGACCGTCCACCCGTCTAAAGGTCGTGTTGTGGGCGTGGCTGTCGATAGGCGGGGTAGACGGGAAGGGACGGGATGGAACGGGATGGCTGAGTTCCTGTTGTTTTCCCTTCTCTCTTTCTCCTTCCCACGCCGTGTTTGTTTGTTTCTTCAACCCGAGTCATTAGGCTTACGCGGAGAACTTAGTGTGTTGTCTCTACGTTTTTTATGTGTAAAGGTAAAAGTTTGTGTTAGTCACTCGTGGTTAGTCTCCCTGAATACACAAGTGAGTGTGTTCCTTATCTGGGGAAACAGTTTGAGTTATGGCCTCGAGTACCTCCCTCGTGACAGCTTAATGGGACTTTTGCCATGCAGTGGAGAACTTACAGTGACTCTTATGATGATGGAGACAATAATGATGGTAAAGAAGAAGGAGTGGATGACGACTAATGAGACAGACAACACTTGCAGAAAATTGTAATGAAAGTGACTCATTTTGTAATTGTTTCTAAAATTATCTTGGTGAGCAGATTGTTTAGGCAGTAATAATGTTTGTTTATTGAGCACAGCCAGCCTTATTGCAATGCATGGTTGTTGCATAAAGAGAGAGAGAGAGAGAGAGAGAGAGAGAGAGAGAGAGAGAGAGAGAGAGAGAGAGAGAGAGAGAGAGAGAGTGTGTGTGTGTGTGTGTGTGTGTGTGCGTGTCTGCGGAAGTGCATCCTATATAATAAAGAGAACAGAGCAGTACGTACAAATATCTGATAAGAAAAAGATATTAACATTTGCTTTTTGGCTATATTTAAAAAAAATTCGCTGAAATATTTAACCGACTTTTTTTCTGACTTCCTTCACTATTGGCAAGGTATTTTATTTTACTTTGTACAGATGGTCCTCTAATTTTGCTTTCTGTTACTGAATGTAGTGAAACTTATCCTTTTAAGTGGGGAAATAAACATCTTTTAAAGTACGTAACTTCTTCCTTTATAAGGCAATTACGGTTGTTTATAAAGACAAAAATGCTTTCATATAAATATCTCTTTATAGTACTTTTCCTCTCCAGTAATTCAACATGTACTACGCTGTTGAAAAAGTGGTTTTAATGCACCTCCGCTATCTGATTGTGGATCAAATTTATTTCGACAAGTAAAATTTAATAGCAGTATGACTTCCTGTAAACTCCTCTGGGTGGCAGGTATGCCGGAAATAAATGATTTTTAGTGCTGCGTAAATATTGTTCTTGTGTTTGTCTGTCCTTTTACGGAAAAGTTGATAATTAGAGGTGCATGGATTGTAATATGAATAGTTGCCGGAATAGAAATGGAAGTATCTGCAGAGAGGTTATGCCGTGATGGTCAGTGGAAAAAGTTCCTAAAGTAAAGCAAACACTGGATAAAGGGCGACGTTTTACTGATGAATGTAAAAATGGTTGTTCCCACTTACCTGCCTGAATGAAGAGGAGGCCGGGGACGAGAAAGGCAGGACACAGGAGCCTACGTAACTTGTTGATCAGTGGAGACACAGAGCGATGCTATTGAGAACGTTGTTTTTGTGGAAGTAATGAGGTTGTCGGAATTTTCTCACTGCTCAGTAAAGGTTTGATGTTTTTGATAAATCTTGAATCATTGGTAAAGGAAGGATAGTTATATATTCCACTCCTTTTTCTTCGAGATTATGTATGGCGGTGCTCCGAATCATGTTTATCACGTCTAATAACTATAATTCAAGGGACATGATATTCACCTAATCACACATTGGTATGACGGTCTGAACACTTTTAAAACATCCATTGAATTTCTATGTTATTCTTCTCATAGCTTAAGGCGTTTAGGTTAATTGCCGCAGTGTTGATCAGGATGTAATGCCACATTTTCCTTGACGATTTATGGCTTTTCCTCATGACCCAAACATTCAACCGACGTTCCTTGCAGTCTGGCCTTATCGCCGTCAAGTCTTGGAAAAACTCGCGTTGGCGACTCTCAAGCGGCAGTAATAGGAGGGCAAGACTAGCATAAAAAATGAAAACACGCACAAGTATTCCCGAAGCCAAGGATTACTGCTCCTCCCTGTAGGCACAAATATTTCCTGAGTCTTGTTATTTTCCTTTCTACAAACCCCCGCCAGCCGAGGTCCCGTGAGGCTGTGCTCCACCCGAGCCCCGAATGACTATATCATTTTTAAGACTAATAAACCCTCAGGGAAGAACGCGTGGCATGTGACATTCTCGTCCCACAATTGTTTATAACTGCAGCCATCGAGGAGACACGGTCATACACGCGCCCTGTCGTCTGGGGCGTCCGTCCTTGAGGTTACGCTGGGATTTGCGTCCTAATAGAAAGGATTTTTTTTCAAACGCGAAAGTTTAGACTTCTTTTTTCTCTCGAGAATAGTTGCGTTTTTCCTCCCAAAGCGACGCAAGATGGAAGCTTCGAGTTCTGCGTAAGACTCAAGGTCCAGAGGGATTTACAGGGAGTTCCAACCTTCTGACACCACACTGGGACCCGTCTTTCTCAGAGGCGCGTCTCACGGGAGTCTGGCCAGTCCATACGACCAAATCCATAAGCTGTCGGCGCCCTGGGGTGTGGGTGTCCCCTCGTACGTAGGATCTCCCCCACCCTCACCCTTTCCCTGCAGAACACCCCTCCTCCTCCTCCTCCTCCTCCTCCTCCTCCTCCTCCTCCTCCTCCTCCTCCTCCTCCTCCTCCTCCTCCTCCTCCTCCTCCTCCTTCAGCGTGCCCTAACTCTTGTTGTGTCTTCCCATAAGGGCATACGACCTCTTGAGACTTACCTGGGGGCTCCTCCTCCTCCTCCTCCTCCTCCTCCTCCTCCTCCTCCTCCTCGGCCTCCCTTGCACTCATTCGTATATAAAAAGAATACAAAGTGACGGTAGGCTGGCAGGAAGATGCCGCTCACAAGTATTCATGACTTAAGGGCGAGCAGAGTGAGACTCTTAGCGGCCACATATCACTGTCTGCACTAAGCGGAGACTCCCACTGCATAATGAAGTCAATAATGAATGAATTGCAAGATAGCGCTGTCAAAGTAATCAGCAGAGCGTTTGTCGCGTAGAATGAATGAGCGGGGAGGTTTCGGCCTCGCCATTTTTGTTATCTTCTTCATAATTTATGCAGTGTATTAGAGGCGCTGCGGTGAGACTGGCCTGAAGTTTTTAGTGAGGAAGTTCACCAGGTATAACTAATTAGCGGTGGATAGTGGGAGTGAGTGAGTGAGTGAGTGAGGGAGAGAGTGAGGGAGGGAGGGAAAGTCAAAGAGCTGCATTTGTTTTCTTGTAGTATTGGTGCCTCGAACGGAGCCACACAGAGACATGTAGGTATTGAACATATCGAGAGTGAGGCAGAGCTGCACGTGGCAGGGATGATGTGTGCTTGCTATCAATAAAGAAAAAAAGAGGAAAGAGGTAACTGAAGGTAAAAGTAAAACAAGCACTAACACACACACACTCACACGCACACGCACACACACAAGAACATGAACAGTGAGGTGATGTAGCGGGACTGGATGGAGCGTCGGTCAGTGAAGCGACACAAATCACCCCTCCTCCTCTTCCTCCTCCTCCTCCTCCTCCTCCTCCTCCTCCTCCTCCTCCTCCTCCTCCTTCTCCTCCTCCTGGATTGTCTTGCGGGTGCGTGGAGGCGCGAGGGTCAGTTGAGTGGCCCAAATCAGTGTCTGCATTACATTGAGATCCAGCACATGTCTCAGTAAAAGAAGGAAAATCGAGAGAAAACTGGAAACCAAAATTAAATTAGTTACAAATAAAAAATATATACTTATGAATTTAAAGGTAGGCATAAAAAGCTAATAAATCGATGTAAATATGAAACTGAATAATAGATAAGTAATGGGATACTGAAGGAAGAAAAATTGAGATAATATTAAGCCCGTCCATTACCTGCAAGAGAAATAAGGATCATAAAACGAGATTAGAACAGCGAAGAAAAACGGGACATTGAGTAAACGGATTGAGGATTGAAAGAAAAACATGCGACGAGAGTGGAATGGGGGAAGCATTTGCCGTGCGAGTTTTATAGTCAGGGAGGAATGCAGAGGGAATGTCGTTAACAGGCGTCCAACTGCAACAAAATATCGCAAAGGAGACGCGAATAGACACATAGAGCACTACAAACACACACACACACACACACACACACACACACACACACACACACACACACACACACACACACACACACACACACACACACACACACACACTGAAAGAGACTAAATCTAAAAATAAGAAAATAGACAGTCACTCTGACTTACCTGAAGATCAGTATAAAATATAATGGGTCTGAAAATGATATTGATATGTATAAGAGCGAACCAAAACTAAAACAGAAGACAAAAACAATTATAAACCGGTACAATATAAGTACGCAACACTATTTTGTATTGATATGAAAATAATGACAGCTTTTATTTATTTATTTTTTCTAATAACCACTAAAAGGAACTTGATGTGAACCATTCTTTCTCATCTGTTAATTCCATATTCACATCCAAGGTTGAAGACTCCACACAGAGGGTGACTAGTACTGGAGGAGGGAGGAAGGGAGGAAGGGAAGGGGAGGGATAGAGAGGAACAGGACATTAAGCTGAGCGAAGAAGAATAAGAAGGCATCCTTTAATATTATCTGCACGCCTCTTCATAATTCAGGTTACTTATCAATGAAGTCCCTCCCTCCTCATGCCTCACCTTCCTCCCTCCACCTCCCCCTCCCTCTCCCTCCCCTTCTTCCTTACCCCCCTTCCTTCCTTCCTCCCCCTTAAGTTCAGTAACAGCCGGTCAATATGTCAGCCAGATAGCAGGTGACATATCATCTCAGAAACGAATGTAGATATTTCTCAGTAAATAAGCGACATGACAGCCACACCGGCGGGGAGGAACACACCAGGTAATTCACACACACACACACACACACACAAGCATCAAGGGCCCCCGTCACGTCTCCCTACCCGGCATGACTCGACAGAAAACAGAAACCTCGGGGCGACTCAAGAGAAACGCGAATCGATCCCCACCAAAGGCTGAAGGGGCGGCCGCTGCTCCTCGGCTTCCAGACTACACGTGGCACGACATTAAACAGGTCGAAATAAATGTATAGTAACCAGCAAGCCCCGCGGTGGTGGCAGGAAGGAAGGAGAGGCTGGAGGAGGCGTGGTGTGGACGGGTGGGTGGGAGAGTGGCCGGCCAGGGTGAGAGGGGGAGCGCGGCACCACAGAGAACGGTCTCCCAGGGTGCCGCTGTGGGGGGCACGAGGACAAAATCAAATACATAAGCCGACCACATTCGTTTTGGCTTATTATATACACGAGAGGGTATAACTTGCCCCTTACAGGCTTCCTTGTGGCCCTGTGTTGGTCTTCCCTTCCCGGGGTCAGACCGCTGGGCTCGCCGGACGATGCTTTCACTTGCTATTTTTATTGTGTCCCTCTGATGGCTACATTTGTTACCCATTATCTGCTGTTTCATCTATTTTACTCCTTTCCTTTATCTTCATTATTTGTTACCCTGCCTGGCAGCGCGACCCCTGAGTGACTCCCCCTTGTTTCATCATTTTACCTTGATGACTCGCCGCAACACCTCAATTTATGACTCGCTTCCCTGTGCTTGGCTTATCAGTACACGAAGATATAGTTATGAAATCGGTGATATTATCTGCGCAGTAACGACCGGCGGTGCAAGAACGTCTGTGTTCTCCCTCTGCTTTGACAGTGAAATAAGAAAAGTCTCCCCCTGAGCGTGCCTGAGTGGCGTCATTCATTAGTGAGGCTGGTGCTGCCTGGCCCACTCCTCACGCGGCTTGAGAACCACTCCTTCAAAACTGCTGCCTCCTTCACTGTCACCTGTCGCCGTGAAGGATCATTCTCCTGCACTGAACCCTTAGATTACTTGAAGAGCTATAACAGAGATATAATACCCTTTATTTCTCAGCATCGTGTTGGCGTTGAATAACAAAACAACGTTCGTAAAATGATCTGTGCAAAACAAAATAATAAATGCTGTCTAAACAAAACACATTGGCTGATTTAAGAGGTCGCTTTGCATCACCATCTTTATTCTGCGTGGGTATCAGCCATAAAATTTTCTCACCACTGAATTAAGATGCAGGTGCTGTACTGAGTCACCTAAGCGCTGACTCACCGCGCAGGCTTTCTCTCTGGGGCCCAGGTGAGTCAGGAGTGCCCTTAAGTACAGGGTGTGCTGGTGGGCGTAGAATAATTAGCTCCATAATGCTTAACTTGTCGATGATGCTTATTTTCCCCATGAAACTACTTTTGTTGAGAGTATTGCTACGAGTTCAGGATTAATTCGGGATGTTTATTTTTTTTCCGTTTCCAAGAAGAGTGAATATGAAAAAAAGGAAAAAAAAAACATTCTGACTAAAAGTAAAAATAAAACGAATCAATAAAGGAGAAACACGAGGGAAGGATGAATAATTGGTAGGGAATAGGTGTGCCGAGAATAGGGTAAAGGTAAGGGCAAGGGACGTGGGAGAAGGAGGGAGAGGAGGAGGGGTGAAGATGACCTCTGAGTGAGGCAGGGCCCGGTCACCGCGGGGGGCGAGGCGACGCATCACCGCCACGACGCCAACACATTTGTTTCCATTATATACCGACACCGGTGACTGTTGTTGTTGTTTTTTATCGACGGTCGCTGTGAGAGAGAGAGAGAGAGAGAGAGAGAGAGAGAGAGAGAGAGAGAGAGAGAGAGAGAGAGAGAGAGAGAGAGAGAGAGAGAGAGAGAGAGAGAGAGATTGAAGCAGTGAGTGACAGTTGTAAACAGATATTTATGTTCAAATAAAGGACTTCAGGGAGGATGCATGTTATAGAATAAGGTTCTCTATGACGCCAACAATTATATAATAAAAAGAGGCCAATTTCATAGTATCCATAAGACCGGGATGCTTCTGTGTGTGTGTGTGTGTGTGTGTGTGTGTGTGTGTGTGTGTGTGTGTGTGTCCTCTCGTCAAATCCTAATGATACACTATTTAAATTCATTATATTTTAACCTACGTAAGTCAGAAAGCACAGTTTTATCTGCTCGCCACAGTTCATTACTTTGATATAGGAAGACAGAATACTCCTTCCTCTTGTGATAAAACTCGCATTCAGGTACATTTATAGCGCTGTGAATATAGCGCGGCAAGTGTTTACACATCCACAGGTACACACTCACTTCCCTGCCACCAAAACACGTGTCATAACTGTCACATATCCTCATTACTCATCACCGCACACACACACAATCTCCCTCTCTGTATACGTACACACCCAGACATAAATTGGTGGAGATACAGCAAACAGGTGTCCTACTACTGCTATCAGTCGCTGCGTGTTGGACACCTGCCAGGGATACGTACAAGTGTTGCCTAAAATTATGGTTCTCACAACGTTGTCACGCACATTACAGGGTGTTACAGATGTGGCTCATGTCAAGTAAGACAGGTGTTGTGCGATATCAGTGAGACGATTTTGTGTTAGATGACAGGCACGTGTCCCCATATTGAATTTCTACGTCACTTTTGCTTAATACTTTTGTTCTTGCAGCCATTTGCGGGGAGAAACTGTGGGAGATAAGTATGCAAAACACTTATGTCCACTCACACACACACACACACACACACACACACACACACACACACACACACACAGTCCAGAGAGAGACTCGTTTGGCTAATAGTCGCTAGTGATACAGTAATAGCAAGTTTTTATCAGGCAAATTTATGTAGAGCCAGCCCCAAATCATTATACTTTATTGTGCTGTCAACTATTTGCAAGCATTTATCAGGCAAGCCTTGTACGACGCCTCCCATAAATTCGGTGGTAAAGATTAGGGTGTTGTCATGAGCGTCCCGGCGTGTTTTGTTACAGGGAAGATGGTTGGGAGGTTAGCATCATTGTCATCACGTTGCAAACACCTGTTCATGTGCCTCCGGTTGTCGAGGAGCAGCGCGCCCTCTGGTATTCATCACCTACTTCAAGGCATCCAAGACTGCTGTGCCACGTGGTCTGTGTGTGTGTGTGTGTGTGTGTGTCTGTGTGTGTGCGCGTGCGTGTGGGTGTGCGACAAAGTGCAGGTGACTTATAAAAAAGTGTACATAAAGTAAGAGATGACGAGAGAGAGAGAGAGAGAGAGAGAGAGAGAGAGAGAGAGAGAGAGAGAGAGAGAGAGAGAGAGACAGAGAGAGAGAGAACGAAAAACAAGGTGACAGACATAAAACAACAAAAAATCAGACAAGGAACAAAAAAAAAAAAAAAAGGAAAAAAGGGACTACATACAAAACGTAACAAAACAAACGAACAGACAGTAGAATAAAGATATCGGCACACAAACTATCCATAGACAGAGCAATAGGTAGATAGAGTATAACAAATAGAGAGGGAAGATCTGAACAAAACAAAAAAAGAAACCAGCAGATACACAGACAAGGAAGGAGATACAGACACACTCGTGCAGACAGAAAATACTTGCCTCTGTCTCTGTCCAAGGAGTTTTTGTTCTCCAGTCCGACCGCGTAAGGGTTTTATCAGCTGGTACTTGGCGGAGACCTGCGTGGGATGCTGAAAAGTCGACACCGAAGGTAGAAAGTGATTGGGAAACACCGTGCGAATGTTAAAAAGTGTTCTTCTTACACTTGCCCATCGCGTTGTGAATTGCATGTACTAAAGAGAAAAAAACTTGAATAATTTAAGTGTTATTTGATATTCGTAACTATGATGCAACTCTCTCTCTCTCTCTCTCTCTCTCTCTCTCTCTCTCTCTCTCTCTCTCTCTC
>CM035207.1:10638756-10681210 GCA_020233015.1 Callinectes sapidus | reverse complement strand
TAAAGTAGCAACAGCAGCAGCAGCAGCAGCAGCATCCGGCAAACTATCAACGCTGTGCCGTGTTGTACCACTCACTGCTATCACTCTGAACCCAAAACACTCGTCATAACTCCACAAAACGACGATTTCTGAACCATACACAGGAAACACCACTGATAAGAGAGAGAGAGAGAGAGAGAGAGAGAGAGAGAGAGAGAGAGAGAGAGAGAGAGAGAGAGAGAGAGAGAGAGAGAGAGAGAGAGAGTGTGTGTGTGTTTTATGAAAAGTGGGCAGGTGGCGTGCGGGTGACGGATATGTTTTGACTGGTGGTCTGCACACGATGGCGGGTTGGGGGAGAGGGAGGAGAGACACAAACAATACGCGGGGGAGAGGAACAGGAAACACAGACGTACATGGCTTTGTGGTCCAGGAGGGGGGGAAACCGGGGAAAGAAAAAGCAGACTCCTCTTACTAATGGCTTAAAATTTATGATAACCTGAACTTGTCAAGAAAACAGCTGGGGTTTTCTTCGTAGCTGGCGGATGAAGACATGTGTAATGTAGGAAACAGGTTAAGTGGAGGGTGCAGGTAATCCAGATGTAATGGTATTGTGAGACGCTTCTGTTGTGTAATGAAGCAAAATTACCTGCATTAAGACATCATCGCCCGGTGCATATCACTAACTGATGACTTGTTATCTTCTCTAATATTCAATAATATTTCCGGTTTCGCTTATTTTTATCATTCGCTGATCTAAAACTACCACAAAGACCAGAAAGAGAGAGAGAGAGAGAGAGAGAGAGAGAGAGAGAGAGAGAGAGAGAGAGAGAGAGAGAGAGAGAGAGAATCACATTGAGATTAGTCTCCGATATCAATTTTTGTCTGCCGTGGCGTCGGCCGCGTCCCCTGAGGAGGTACACAGTAATTACTCAATGAACACGTAAAACAGCCTTGCCCTTGACGGCTAAATTGATGCACGGCTGCTCCAACACGAAGGCTTTTCACCTCCTTATGGGCAGCAGCCGGCCTCGCCCCGCACGCTGCCGACACGCACTCAAAAAGGTGTACGCGAGACTCCTTGATTGACTGCTCGTGAGGTGTGTGGACTTACTGAAGGAGGTGGAAGTGGAAGAAGAGGAGGCGGACAAGGACGATTGAAGGGGAAAGTAGAGGCGTTGGGAAAGAGAAAAGGAAAGGCAAGAAGTGGTGATGTACAAGGGAAAAAAAGTGAAGTGAGATAATGAATCATGACTCCTGTTTTGAGGGTGGAGAGGAAGAAAATTATGTAAATAAAAGAAGTGATGGTGAGAACACGAGGAAGTGGAGGCGTAATCTGATGTAGATGTTTTTGTAGAAGGAAATAGTGAGAATACGTACAAAAAAAAAATCAATAAAGTGAGCATGAATGAGTGAAACATTGGCTTCCGGAAGAGGCATATTCATAAATTACAAATATATACTTGACAAGATTTATACAGTCTTTAAAATTAGTGACTCCTAACAATATACTTCTGGTGGGTGGTAAAAAGTGTCTTTGTGCTTGATAATGGCCTCAAAAAGAGAAACATTAAATAGCATGACTGGAAATACGTACCGTGCATGCATAAGAAAAGCCATTAGACGCTGTTTACCGTGAACCGCACGCATTACCTTCGTCTTCACCACCAAATTACATGATAACTAACGAAAATTTGCCAGTGGAAGTGGACAGTAAATTGAGATAATTATGTAAGACTTTCGTAACACACACGGAGGAAAAACTGCAATGGAAAATGGACTGCGAGGAATAAACAGGGACATGTGTAATTTAAGTAATGCGCAAGAGAGAGAGAGAGAGAGAGAGAGAGAGAGAGAGAGAGAGAGAGAGAGAGAGAGAGAGAGAGAGAGAGAGTGTGTGTGTGTGTGTGTGTGTGTGTGTGTAAGAAGGGGAAGTAGAGATGACCCTGCGATACAATATAAAAAAAAAAAGCAAGGTAATTACGATGATTATAGTGATATCGTGATGCATAATAAAGGTGTGTCACTCCCCAGACGCCGATTGGACCTCAGCCAACAACGGAAACTTTCACTACCTGTGTTCTTCTGTTTATTTACTGCAGTCTTATTTATCATGGCTGCAGTGCTCGTGTTGTCAGGGTTCATCGTGGCAATGGTTATCATGACAATCACATGCTGGTTGGTATAGGAAAGTAAAAGTGGTAGTTGTAGAAGTGGTAGTAGTAATAGTAGCAGCAGTGGTGGTGGTGGTGGTGGTGGTGGTGGTAATAGCAGTAGTAGTAATGGTGGTGGTGGTTGTAATAGTATTAGTAATAGTTGTGGTGGTGGTGGTGGTGGTGGTAATAGTAGTAGTAGTAATACGATATAAAAATCAACAGAAAGTGTAATAAAAATAGTTACGTTTCGACCTATAGTTTCTGATACAAAGCTATACAAACAGTTTGGTGGTGGTGGTGGCGGTGGAGGTGTGGGATGGTAATGATGGTGGTGGTGTTGAAAGTGTGGTGCTACAGTGTTACATTTAGTGCAGGTGTGGCTGTGGTGTGGGCCGAGCATCGTGTGTGGTAGGGATGGCGGTCGAGTGAGCGCAGTTGGTATCTGGAGGGCGGTGTGTGGCCGAAAAGTTTGAGCTGCATGAGGTGCATCACATTGGTGCAGCATTCACCCACAAACTCGTGCTCTTAATTCTATTTAATTACCATAAACGACTTAATTGACACTGAAAGAAATTCCACAAGTCATCTTAAAGGTATAAGTGTCTTGACAACGATTTTTTTTTTATTCTTCTCCTTGGCTCCCTCTGTCTCAACAAAGATAAAAATAAGTATTCAGTTAACTACTCGTGTAGGCAAACATTCCCGTAACAGTGTACTGGGCAGCCTAACACCTCTCGCCTATAGCCAGTTCGCCACCAGCACGCCCGGTCCCTCCTCCGTGTCCTGACTGAACTAACAGATGTCCGACATTCCAGTGGCCTCTAACGACCACCAGCAGAAGACATTAAGATAATAGAGGGAGTGGAACGAGCTCGTTAGAATACTAGGTGTAAACGATAGGAGGGATGGTGTTGTGGGCAGGAGACCCGGGTGGCAGAGGGACGGTTATCGCTGCGGCCACGGAGATATCGCTTTATTGCTCCGGTTTAAGGGTGATAATTGCCAGTTTATGCTTTCTTCTACCCGCATATTGTTGTGTCTCGGCAGAGCGGGGGACCTCTAGTGTGTCTCTGGGATGCTTAAGTTTGATATGAACATGTGTACCTCTCGTCACCCAGAGCCGTCCGTGGTGTGTGTTGCTGCTCTCCTCAGATAAAAGTGAACAAAGATAAAAGATAATCGTTTTTCCTCACCCTTGTCTATACTGTCACCTTTCTTGCGTTGATGAGGAAAAAAAGGTGGAAAATAGTACACTCTATCCGACCTGTTAGCTGTGTTGGTGATATTTTTTTTATGGAGTTTTAAGAATCAAGTTTATGAAAAGGAAATACTGATCGTTGTCACACACCAAATTGTTGTTATTATTGCTGTTGTGGTGATGGTGGTGTTGCTGCTGCTGCTTTTAGTGAGGCAGAGGCATCAACATTTCCTCTTTCTCAACCTGTCTTCAGGAATTTCCATTATTCATGTGATATTACGTGCATTCGTTTGTTCTCTATGAATGAGGTCAATGGAAACAAACAGGTGTATTATCACAATTATCATTCTTCTCAGTGCTATTATTACCGTAATATTACAGCCACTAGTGATGGTGATATTATAATTAGGCAGTGTTAAGAATCAAATAAAAAAAGTTTGCATAGGAATGTATAATTATGAGAGAAAGAGAGAGAGAGAGAGAGAGAGAGAGAGAGAGAGAGAGAGAGAGAGAGAGAGAGAGAGATAATTGACTTTGGCTAACAAATTGTTAAAAAATATGATAGTGAAAAATAATGGAAAAAAATGAGAATGACGTACTCCTGCCTTCGTTTTTGCTTGTTTCACCTAAATGTTACAACTCAGAGGAAGGATTCATAGTCCCTGTCATTAATCCTTATAAATAACCTCCGCGATACGGTATGCATTCAGAAAGAAACTTATAAGATTGGTAACAAATCCTATTCAATTGCCAAAATATCAATGACAACACTAGTAACGAGTAGGAGTAACCTTGGCATCATCATCAGCATCATCAGCAGCAGCAGCAGAAGAAGAAGAAGAAGAAGAAGAAGAAGAAGAAGAAGAAGAAGAAGAAGCAGCATCAGAAACAGCAGAAATTTATCTCACGTCTCATTGTCCGTCACGAGGCTGAGGTGGTGCAAGGAGGCTGCTTCTGAGGATGAACCGTTTGTAAGCTTCTAAATAATTGTTCCGTTCTCTCGTCGGCAATTTCAAGTAGAGCTCTCGCCACCACCACCACCACCACCACCACCGCCACCGCCGACCTGCCCGCCCCGCCCCGCCCCGCCCCGCCCCGCCGCGTCTGTCATTAAACGCTCATTTGCACAAACAGCTTCCTGGAATTCCCATCAAAATATTCTCTGCGTCTCTCACTTCCTCCGACGCTTCTTGAAAGTTTCCGCCCTTCATCAATACGTCCTTCTCCGTCCCCTCCCCTCCCATCTCTCTCTCTCTCTCTCTCTCTCTCTCTCTCTCTCTCTCTCTCTCTCTCTCTCTCTCTCTCTCTCTCTCTCTCTCTCTCTCTCTCTCTCATCACTTTCGAACAAATTGCTTTTAATTTTTCTTGTCCACTTGTGCCCACTTCTCTTCCAACATCTTCCAGTAACCTACACGCGATTTCCTCCTCCTCCTCTTCCTCCTCCTCCTCCTCCTCCTCCTCCTCCTCCTCCTCCTCCTCCTCCTCCTCCTCCTCCTCCTCCTCCTGCAGTCAAGACACTTTTTTTATTAATTTATCTTTACTCCACTACACTTCATTCCTTTCCCTTCCTTACATGTCCCTCCTTGTACACACACAACTGTCCTATCCCTGCCACCACCACCACCACCACCACCACCACTGACTTTCGTCCTCCCTCCCTTCGTCCTCTGCTTTACTTCCTTGGCGTGACTGTAACAAATTCCATCTGCCTTCGTCACCATTCCTCCTTCCCTCCCTCTCTCTCTCACTACACTTGACGGCCTTGCCACTTTTTTTTTTTCTTCTTCTCAGATGTTTTGTTTTGGAGAGGATGAGGAAAGAAGGATGTTGTAACGAACTGGGGGGAAGAAAGAAAGGAGTTTACTGGCTATGGTTTCTGGCCTGTTAGCTCGGTGCAAGAGGTTGATGTTGTGTAATTGGTGTTTATTTATGTAGGAAGTCAAATGTAGCGTCATTACTTTAAGCAACATTTTTTCATACGTAGAGTATTGTGTATTTGGCGGTTTTATCTTTTTTTTACGGATATTGTACGTAAACATCTTCAGTGTGTGTGTGTGTGTGTGTGTGTGTGTGTGTGTGTGTGTGTGTGTGTGTGTTCTAGTTTGAGTTACAGTCTCTTTTGTAAACCTTCCAACGTCAAAAAGCCTTCTCGCTATTGTTTTAAAGTGAACATGAATCTGGCACCTTACACTGCATTAGGGCCTCATAATCGTGTATTTCTCCTTCCTGGGAAAAGATGAAGTTCATAACACAGACTCTTTTCTACAGTTGGGGAAAGGCACGGCCAGAAAGGAATATTTTATCAACTCACTTGCTCGACACGTTGTACACAGTGAGGACACAGCGAGACACAACAAGACATCGTGAAGAGCAAGTACTTCTCTTTAAGATGCTATTGAACGACCGTGTTTTCATCAGTATATCGTGGTTTGCGGGAATCATGTTTTGCCTGTTTCGAAATGTTGCGTTTGCGAAGATACTTACATTGCATTGATAGGTAGATAAATAGATACAACTCAGAAATATCATGCTATTCCTGCTTTCTAACCCCTTTAGTACTGGGGCACATTTTGGTCATGATTAGACGACTTTATTGACATTAGAAAGGGTATATAGATGTCAGAAGTTTAATATCCAGAGTTTGTACTATTCTAATCCCTCACATGAATTTTTGAAGCTATATAAACTCGGCAAACAATACACAAGATTAATATAAAAACGCGTCCCAATTCTGAAGGGGTTATTATGGACCACTTAATTCCGATACATAAGATTTGAGTACGAGCAAGTAGTAGGACCTCCATAACAAGCATTTCCCGCAGAAGAGCGAGGCGGCGGTCACGGGAAATGGTGATGGAAACGCTGTCTGCTGAAGGAAACGTTCCAGGGATAATAGCAGCTTTACCGAGACTTAAATATCTCAATCCATCATAATTTAGGTTAACATCTACATGTACCCTTCCTCCGTCCCCCCTCCCCCCCCCACCTCCTTTTTTCTAGCTTGTGTGTGTGTGTGTGTGTGTGTGTGTGTGTGTGTGTGTGTGTGTGTGTGTGTGTGTGTGTGTTTCGGTGCTGTATAATAAATAACATCTCATATTATGGCATAGTAATTGTTGAAACCATACCCCACCGTTAGCCAACTCTCGGAGCCACTTAGCACCAGTAAATAATCCTCGCAGCACTCGTCTGTCATGGACTCCGCTCCTCTATATTCATTCCCCCGTAAACTGAATACTTGACCCTTTACTTAACGTCAAATATTTCTCAGGCCCTTCATTTATCATGTCGCGCCTCATAAGCCCTTCTTCCACGCGACCACAGGGAGACTTACCCGGGCGGCCATCCATGTTATATAATTAATGTCTCAGCGCGTCCTTTACCCCAGCATTATCCTCCTAAGTCTTTTCCTTGCCTCGCTAAGCCCCTCCTTGCCGTCAAATTATTCCCCAGGTCTTTCTTCTTCGCTAGATACTTCCTAGGGGCGGCGCTCTACCCTGAACCTGCCTGAACCACACGCTTGTTCAAACCTCCTTTCTTCCCCGGACACCTTTTAAGCTTCCCATAACAATCTATTTTCATCACAGTCCACCGACCCTATCATTACCCGGATCCCGTTTTCTTTGAAGTCCCGTCTCCCCGTCTTTTATCATCTCGAGGTTGCCACACCTCCGTTTAGGGCAAGGGATAATTATCAGAACAATGGTCTGGAGGTCGAGATATTCAGGTTTATTTTAGGCTCTCATAGATGGCGTTTATGCTGAACAGGGCAGGTATTCTCGTCGACAAAAGAGGGAACCTGTGAGTAATTAGGTTCGTTTGTGTTTGACAAAGTTGTTGAGGGTTGTTAGCACGGCCTGGCGGTATGAGGAGGAAGATAAGTGATGAACAGAACTCTCATACAACTGGCCTCCTCACACTTACTGATCTGAGCTTTATGGCTGACCACCGTGGCCCTTCACTGGATACCCCTGGAATGGCTGCCTGAACTTTCACATGGACTTTTTTTTATTATGTTTTAACCGTGAGAGATAGGAGCAGATAACAGCTTAACGACACACTTCATAATAAATAAGAGAAGAAAGAAGAAAGGAAAGATAATTGTATACCATTCCTTTCAATACTGTTCCTCATAACAAACAAGATAAAGTAAAGCCTCAATCCACAAAGAGCTTCACTAGGGCGAGGCAAGATTAGTATCCGGCGCGCTTGTTGATCGGGTCTTGCATACTTTTCCTCGTCTTTACTTGTCAGCGTGGCCGTCTCCGCCCAGTCTACCTGGCAGCGTGCAGGTCATGAGCAGGTACAGCGGGCCGAGGGAGGTGTGTGGTGAAGGGAGATTTACCACCGCAGTGTGTGTGTGTGTGTGTGTGTGTGTTTTCCTGCTCCTTTTCTAATTTTTCCTTTATTTATATGTTTTATCGTGGTTGTCGTCATTGTTCTTGTTGCTGTTGTTGTTACTATTAATATTTTTATCGTTATTATTATTATTATTATTATTATTATTATTATTATTATTATTATTATTATTATTATTATTATTATTATTGTTATTATTATTATTATTATTATTATTATTATTATTATTATTATCATCATCATCATTATTATTATAACTATCATCATCATCACTATTTTTAATACTATTTTTGATCACTCGGCTCCTCCTCCTGCTCCTCCTCCTCCTTCCCCCCCCCTCCTCCTCCTCCTCCTCCTGCTGCTGCTGCTGATGTCGCTGTTGTTCCTTCCCCCATCTACCTCACCTTCTACATCATTCCTCTTGTTCCATGTCGTAGAAACCCTGCCCTTGTCTCCACGGTTAGGTATTGTCACCATCACCACTGCCACCACCTCCTCCTCCCACTGCTAACCGAACCTTCCTCACCGATACTGTGTTCCACTCCCTTCACTTAACTATACATTCCCATCCACCACTAAAGCAAGCTCGCACTACACCACACGGCACCATATCTCACCATCACCATCATCACCCTTCACCATACACCCATAACTCTCTCTGCAGATTTATGAAGTCACAAACGCTAAACACCTGACCTCCGTAATATAGGAAGACTCGCCCTTACGTTCGCACCCCATTGAGGCACATTTAAAGGCGAACTTCAAGGCCCCGATGAGCTTTAGCGTCGGCGTAGGTCAGGGCGATAATAGCACACGTCGTCACCTTGCGTAAGTGAGGCGATAGCTCCTCTGTGCAGCACCCGCCATCGCCTCCTCTTATCGGCATGAGGCATCAGTGGCCGACCATTTACGATGCATATCTCAATTGCGTTTGTTCTTGGTTACTTTGCAACCCGAGACGCCTTAAGAATGTGAGGTGCAGCAGCGTGTCGGCCCCTGCATTAATCATCGCCAGAAAACACTACAGCGATACTTCCAGGGCGGAGGAGGAAAGGTGTATCGCTTTCACGGATGGAAATAACAAACAGAAACGCAGCACGCTCAGTGACGCGCCCAAAGACATTATCGGAGGGCAGCAGTCCGCGGCCAAGGCTTCGCCGCAATATATATTGTAGAACACGTTCAATTTAATTTGCATGACAAAAGCGATGGCGTGGTTCCCTCAAGACATATTTCTTGTGGTTCCTTCCCTCCCATCCAAACATGATTAGAAAATGTCAGTCACGTATTGTGACACATTAGTCTATTATGAATCCGTGACGTTAAAACTTTGGCGCTAAGAACATTACCATAGCTAATTGTTCACAATATTCCCAACAGGATGGTAAACACACGCATATCACCGCCCTTGGCACATCCTTTACTAGCCCTGTAGACTTGGAGATGCCCCCTTATCACACACTCGTGGAGCGAAGCGGAACATCCCTTCCTTAATGACCGCTGCACCTGTCGCCCCTCCGTCGTCGCTGTGTTAGGGCGTTTCTCGCGCGCCGCCAGTTTTGGGATTAGGTGCCGCGTTACCTCCTTGCGGTGATCTGAGAATGTTTGTTTTTCAGTGGGACAGCCTACAATTACTGGGCCATAATTAGAGAGACGAGGCCAGGCCGTGCGGAGGACAGCACCCACCGATCCCGCGCCTTGCCTCCTACAGGAACACTGCTCTTACGCATCTCTGGTCAGCCAGGCTCTTGGTGTTCTTGAGGCGCGATGGAAGCCTGCTGAGCCCACAAACACCAGCACAAGCATCAGTGATGGAAGTGAAATCAGGGATACTGGATCGTTCGTCTCATAATGTGACGTGTGAAAAATCACTTAATCACAGTAAATTGCATCGCTCCCTCGAAGCAATTATATCTAGGTTAAGATAAGCTCGGAACAGATTAGTAAGTTATGGAAGATCTAGATGTACCATTAAGCACTTAAGTGGATAATGAGACGAACATATTAATAGCCGTCTCATAATTTAAAACTCCCCATATTCTTAAGAGGAATATTATGATTTTAAATGATATACAAAGGTTACTGGGATCATTCAGCAACTCTGTTGTTGTATATTCTGAGCTGGAGACAGTTGTAGCTCACGTCCACAGAGCAACAAAGACCGAAAAGTGGTTTTAAGAGATGAGAACTCGGTACCTGAACAGAAACACACCAGCTGCCCCTCCAATAGCCGCCTTCAGTAAGCCTACGGCACACAGACGGCCAGACGTACTGAAAAAATATATAATCACTACCATCATAACGTGTGTGTATGTGTGTGTGTGTGTGTGTGTGTATGTGTGTGTGTGTGTGTGTGTGTGTGTGTGTGTGTGTGTGTGTGTGTGTGTGTGTGTGTGTATAAGAATGTTTATGTGTATATGTTTGTCTATAAGCAACAGTATTAAGTTATGTTATTGTTTAGGTGTCAACATAAAGAAGTTTAAGAAGGAAAACAGGATCTCAGAACTTTCTGTGAACGATGAAGAGCAAAAGCAAACAAATTTATCTCTACTGTTAGTAAAAGCAGGAAGGAAATGTACAATAGTGTCTTATTATGTAAATTCTAATAAATGCATGTTGTTACGATGTAAATGGATACTTCCTGGAATAGAAAGCAGTCATGCAACATTGAAACTGAGAAGTGAATGATACCGTGGCGACCGCTGGACAGCACAGATATGGTGGATGATTATCAGTGTGGGATTATTATTGCATACAGTAGTGAGTGATGTGTGTTCGTTGAACAGTATTACGAAACAATCTGTGCAGAGAGAGAGAGAGAGAGAGAGAGAGAGAGAGAGAGAGAGAGAGACTAATTAGTGTATTTCTATGGTACTTAGTTGCGGGGCCTGGTGCTCGCGTGCAGGGTGCAGACCCATACCTCTGGGCCGATGAGCACCTGCAGCCCCACGGAGGCGGGGCTGAAACACCTACAGAGACGGACGGGTGTCCGGTGTCTGGAGGCGTTGTCTTTGCCCCGCCAGACGCTCTGGGTTCCGTGGGAGGAATGAAAATAAATTACAGTGCTCCTGTAACCTTGCTGTCTCTTTCATAGCGGAGCTCATAGAAATCAGCGTTTAATGCATTCTTAGTACAAAATTATGAGGACATGACACATGTTTATGTTGGATATCTACAAATCGTGTGTGTGTGTATGTGTGTGTGTGTGTTTGTGTGTGTGTGTGTGTGTGTGTGTGTGTGTGTGTGTGTGTGTGTGTGTGTGTGTGTGTGTGTGTGCGTGTGTGTGTGTGTGTGGTGTGTGTGCGTGTGTGTGTGTGTGTACCACTATATTTATGATTTTGCTTTTTGGCTGTGCGCACAGTTTGTACCTTGAAGCTGACCACTATCCTTTGTGAAGAAAAGTCTTATTTAGTGTCAGCATTAAATAGTTTTTGTTTTATAAATGTGCGTCTTGTTTATGTAACTCGACATTGATCAGTAACATGGCAAGAAGCACAATTTGTAGTGTTTCCTCGCTAGTTATCTGACCTAACAGGTATTCCTTACACCTGCGTACCTTGCTCCATCAGGTCATCCATTCAGGCGCACATACAAAGATAACAAACATATTTACACGCCACATATTATGCATACATGAATTGAAGCTTACGTGTATATGTACAGACACTCATACATACTTGTGTTATCTTGTTTTTGTTGTTGTTGATGTAGTAGTTGTTGTTTTTTGTTGTTGTTTTGCTTTTGTTGTTGTTGTTGTTGTTGTTGTTGTTGTTGTTGTTGTTGCTGTTCTTGATTGTTTTTTATTCTTTTTTTTCTTTCATTGGAAATATATAACTTTTATTTTGCAAGAATTGTTTATTTTCTAATGCAAGAAATATATATGCTCAAGATGACCACTTGCCTTTCGATGTGAGCTTTTCTTCGTTCCTTCTATGCTGTGGATGTCCTACAGCTTCACAAACCCTCTCACTCACACACACACACACACGCACAAAAGACGAAACAGAGCGGCAACACAGCACACACTGAACGCGTAAAATAGTTCCTCAAGATGAAAATCTTAGCCTTGAATAGCCGGCCTTCACACGCCTTGTTGCGGATATTATGGATCGCTCTTGTAGGTGTTGGTGTTATCTCATAAATCAGGTAATGCCGTTTAGCGCAAGGAGAAGAGCCTGACCGTGGCCGCTCCATGAATCACTGGCCTCCACTCATTAGCCAGTCCTCGAACCCTCATATTAGAGAATCAGGTGGGCATTGAAGAGACTCATGTAGCTGATCCGCAGGATATAGCTCTCCTCGGGGTGTGTTTTAGGGCCTAAATGGTGGACTCGGGGTCTTGATGGAAGATTACGTGGCTTCGGAAGAACAACAGGAGAGTCATTCTTTAGACGTAGACAGGAGAGGGGTAGTTTAGAAGCAGAATGCCCCTGCAAGGGTAATTATTCGACATAATTCTCCAACGCGCTTTCTTGAGAAATGCCGTGTTTGACAACCCAAGTGTTAAATATTCAATTTTGCGTCGTAAATAAAGCTAGCATAGCCAGGCTGTCTCGTAACCCGTCGAGCGGAACGACCCTCAGCGGAACATAATTTGCATGGGCCGAGGCGTGAGGGACGCGGTGTGAAGAAGTCATGAATAGAAACCGCATTGGCTGAGATAATTAATAACGACATAAGTTGTTTCACCCACGGCATTAGCATGAAACCCTCTCTGGCCGCATATTACGAAGGAAACACAGCTATTCCCGCAGACCGAGTCCAACAACCAGACCCCTCGTTAGTTAGCAAGTGAGAGCCGGCAGCAGGCCGCCCCGGTGGTCAGACGAAGGAAGAAGCGTCCATCTACACCCATGTTAGCACCTTCGCCGGTCTGAATACACCTGAGACTCCTCAGCCTTGGTATAGATGCCAGCGATAACCTTTATCTTAGGAGGTGTCGAGGCCGTGGCGGAACAATGCATCATGGGGCACATCCCTACGAAGATCTCCGCTCAGGTTCTGGGGAAAGGTGAGGAGGTGTGTACATGATCTGAGACAGTGGGGTTATGGGCGGCAGTGGTGATGTATTGTAGTGGTGGTGGTGGTGGTGGTGGTGGTGGAGTACGAGGGGTGGAGGAAGGGGGTGCCGGCGATGTGTGATGTGTTGATAAGGTAAACAACCCACTCGTGATGCGGAGGTGGGATGACGAGGCTGTTGTAGTGGTATCTCGGTGTATTATTCAGAAAGACAACGAAAGATAAGCCAGTGACGTATCTTCCATGCATAATACAGATATGTACTCGTAGATATGCTGCGTATAGGGTGCTTAATGTTCTTCTACATAGTATATATACTTTTGTAAGCTGATCGTAAACAGGTGCTGTACAGATAATAAGCCGCCGAGCCCCTTGTCATTCTTGTCGGCGTGGGAGAACGAAAGAGAAAGGCTGAGGCGGTGGTGGTGTCGGAGGCTGCGCGTGACCTGGGAGTGTACTGGACCTCTCGTGTCAATACAGGTCAGCGGCAGGAGTAATAGACGCGTGTCAGACTTGAGTGACGCGCGTGGCACTTACCAGTGTCAGTTTCATGTCCCTCTCGCAGCCAGGGAAGGAACACACTTCACTCTTTCCCACAATACTGACACAGCTCCTCCGCTCCTCCGCTCCTCCGTTCCTCCGCGCCGCCCGGTACAGCACCACCTGCTCTGCCTCGCAAAGTGCTGCTCGAGCATTATGTTATTTCATCTGTCCAATCATCTGATTTATTTCTTAATTCAAATCTTATTCATATTGAGGTAACGGAGCGTAAGGCGTGAGACGGCGTGACCCAGGAGAGGAACTTGTACTTTCACTCCTTCCTGCACAGCTGGTGATTGAGAAGGAGGAGGAGGAGGAGGGGGGGGGAGGGGAGAAGAGGGAGAGGACTCAAGAGGGAGGAGGGAAGTTACGGGTCTCCGTCGCTCTAGGGGACGGAAAGTTGTGGGCTTTCATCCTTTTCGTGTTAATGTAATGGTGAAAAAAGTGACTGAAGTGTTTGCACCACGTCACTTCATTTTTGCCTTTGTGGTGCACAGGTGTGTGGCGCAAAGAGAGGGAAGAACTCTCTTTCTGACACAAACTTTGCGGTTATTTGTTGTTCCCTACTTTTTCATTTAAGAACATATCCGCTGCACGCTTGTTCTGGTCTTGTCTTTATTATTATTATGAATATCATTATGTTGATTATGAAAATGATTTTAGTAAACATAATATCGTTAATAATAATAGCAAGAGTAAAAATGATGATGATGATAATAATAATAACAATAATATAATAATAATAATAATAATAATAATAATAATAATAATAATAATAATAATAATAATAATAATAATAATAATAATATTTGTAATCATTATTATTATTATTATTATTATTATTATTATTATTATTATTATTATTATTATTATTATTATTACCACCATCATCATCATCACCATCATCATTATCATTATTGTCATCATCATCATCCTCATCCTCATCATCATCGTCATCATCACGATCACCATAATTACCATATGCTAAATATGCGCAATTCATCCAAGGCTACACCCTTCTACATTTAGTCTTCATAACCACACCAACACTCTAGTCTAGTGGTAACCAGATCGACCTCACTGGTTATAAAGTGAGGGGCAATCTTCGTCAGGAGGGTCCCGCCCACCACCGCCACGCAGCCCGCCAGGTACGTTTTCTATGGAGCCGCGGACATCGACTGGCTGCTGCTGCTGCTGCTGCTGCTGCTGCTGCTGCTGCCTGCGGAAGGATTCGTTTTCTCTCTTACTGATCAGGATTCCAATGTAATTCTTTTCGTTCGTCACAGTTCCCTGGCTCATGTAGGTGCTTCACCTGGATTTGGACTGATCAACTCCACCTGTTTCTTTATTTGAGTGACGTTAGGTGAAGGTGGACACTGTCCCTCTAACGACAAAGGTAGACATTCACTGGCCCATAATTCTCCTTTTATTTTGTGGTGTTAACCTTACATGCTCCACTCTCCAAATGTCATGTGGCGTTTTATAAACTTGATGATCGTTAATGCGTTCTACACATCAGGTTATTTTCACGTATCATTTATATTTAGGCACACTTATGCCATATATGCCTATACTTATAAGTTTATTTTAAAATTAACTTATAGAAGTGCATTACACAGTCTACAAATTTTATGTTCATACTGTATGTCTGCACCAACACAATCAAAGGAACCATATACAAGGTCAAAAAATGGCAAAAATAAGAACAATGATTAAGATACGAGATATAGTCATCAAAACACTGGGCAGTCTTGGTTCCCTCAATATTTACTCAAATCTATACTTATCTTTTACTGCACCTTCCATTCGGCTTCATGAACTTCATGCATGATGTTTCTTCGAAGTATGTATGTTCAATTATAACTCAATCATGCAATTATTTACACAAATCTTTTTAATTTGGCAAGTTGTGATCCAAAGGCAGATAGTTACTGGATAGAGAAAGATAACCTGTGTGGGTAAGGATGATAAATAATCGCATTAAGCTGTATTGGCCAGTGTCTTGCGAGACCTCTGCTTTATTGTTTTCTTTTAGTTGCCTTTGACGTACAAGAATGTGTTCTGAATCCCAATGTCTTGCTCATGAAGCGAGCTGTGTTCTCTCAAGTTGAGGGTGAGGGTCATGGTTGAGCCTTAACATTAGTGAGTTGGAAGCCCAGTGTACTTTGTCTTGTGGAGAAAGGAGAGAGGTTCAAGGAATCTGACAGGAGGTGAAAGAGCTTGTGTGCCTCATGGCTGATTTACGAGTTTGCACGACGGCATGAAAAGGAGGCAGCCATGATCGTCATTTTTGCTTGATACTTAAGTTATGTTGCTTGTCGCCTTGAAAAGACTTGCGGAGATTAATTGCACTTCAGTATTTACATAGTAACTCTTTTCCGGCTGAGAAAAAAAATATCTTAATAGTAACACTACATGAATAAATTGATTGTAATTTCATGTAATTATGCACTAAGATTTTAACATGCTAAATGAAAGTAAGAAATTTACGATGAATGCCCAAATGACATTAATACTTTGAAAGTGCACAATGTTGCTTTAAGAGAATAACACTTAAGTTAGCCATAATTTATATAACTTCCAATAAGAAAAAAATAAGTCTAAGGAAAATCCATTAATCATTTCAGGAATCCTGGCAAATGTGTAAGATATTGGTGTATGAGGTTCCCAGTTGATTAACATGTAAACGATTTTGAATTTTGCTGATATTCATCACCGCAATAAAGTGAGCGAGATGTTTCGTGTTAGCAAGTGGGAATAGAGAAAACTGTTGTATTGGTGGGAGAGAGCCGCCACGCAGCAGACCTAATATCATGTACCGCTCATCGGGAATCACACACACACACACACACACACACACACACACACACACACACACACACACACACACACACACACACACTCAGTCACCCGTCTCATCACGCCACCTGCCGGTACAGGAAATGCTGCTCCTCCTCCCCTCGTGTGTTCGCTTCTGTGCACTTGTCTGTCACTATCATTTGCACGCCTCTCCTGTCCTCACACCTTCAAACCACCACTCCTTGCCTCCCTCACGCCAAACCTGCCATTCCCCACTTTCCATCCTCCCTCTGTTATACTTCATTTATCAACACTTATATTGTCTACACTTTTCTCCACATTCAAGTCACTCACCACTTTCCTGATTGCTATTCACAGCTCTCCACAGTACAATTATTTACTCCTTCTATATCACCTCTTTCATTCTTCGTGTTTCCCCTGTCATTTCAAAGATCTGGGGTCTTTTTATGGATGTTAGCGTTGTTTCTGAAGCCGTGGATAGTTGGTCTTTTGGTCTTATCCTCCTAAAATCACATCCCCACTTCATGTCTTGTCAGCTCATTATCTTCTAACTTTCCTCTTTCTGTCTTTTTTTCCCATTCTGTACCTCTTCAATTCATTCAAAACAATCACCGTCTTTGTTTTCATCACATGTTTGGTGTGTACTTGGAGTGAAAAATAATAACAATGACCTTTATGGTGCTCCTCACTTTTCTTTTCTTTTCTTTTCTTTTACCCCCCTTTTTGGGAGAAAATATGATGACTCGTCGAAACTTATGGCATGTTATGGGAAATTCCTCAAAATAATTAGTTTTGTGTCCTTTCATTTCAGGCGAGACTCAGGTAGATCGAAGTGAAAAAAAAATAATGATAATAAAGAAAACTACCAAACACACACACACACACACACACACACACACACACACACACACACACACACACACACACACACACACACACACACACACACACAGATGCTTCGACTCAGAGGTATACATTTGTAGGAGAGAGGAAGGTTACCCAGGTCGTGGTTTGGAGTCAGCAAGTTACCTCTGGCAGGTGTCTCGTACCTGGACAAATTCGGCATGAAGCTCTGGAACTCACCTGCTCTCTCCTGCTTGCGCTAAAACAGGTGTGATTATTTCCTCCAATAGGCAACTGAAAGGGGCGGAGTCTGAGGAACATGTGGGAGGGGCGAAATTTGTTATGGCCACGCCCCCCTCACTCACACTGACAGACTCTCTCTCTCTCTCTCTCTCTCTCTCTCTCTCTCTCTCTCTCTCTCTCTCTCTCTCTCTCTCTCTCTCTCTCTCTCTCTCTCTCTCCTTTTTACTCTATCACTATATTTTCTTGATATTTTGTTTCTTTACTTCTTTTCTTCTTGTTCTTTCTTCTTTACAGTATTGTTTTGTAAATTTTATGGAAGAGATGATATCATTCCCGTGTCTTCTTTTCTTTCACATTATATATATATATATATATATATATATATATAGAGATATTATATATATATATTAAATATATAATATATATATATATATATATATACACACACACACACACACACACACACACACACACACACACACACACACACACACACACACATTATAGGTGGTGTATATTTATATTCATTTACACAATTCGTAATAAACTAATGATAACAATAAGAAAATCAATGATGATGATAATAATAATAATAATAATAATAATAATAATAATAATAATAATAATAATGATAATGATAACAATAATGACAAAAGTGATAAAAGTTGTAATTATGCTTTTTACCACTTGTTTTTTTTTATAATTCTGTTTTTAATAATGTTATGGTAATGATGAAAATCCAGTAATAGCAACAAAAATAGCAGCAATAGCAACGACAGTGGCATCCTACATAGTCATTAACAACAACAACAATTTATACTATTTTCACTTACTACTTCTGAACGTTTCTTACTCTAAAAATTCAACATGGTGAGCGAAAACAAAAGTCTCGAAATATGAAGATATGATATTATAATCATAACAATCTATTACTTTTTAATAAAAACTGAGAAAGAAGTGTGCCTTCGTGTGAATGACAGGAATAAATGTCCCCGTGCAGAGAGAGAGAGAGAGAGAGAGAGAGAGAGAGAGAGAGAGATTATAGGTGCAGTGTGTCTTTTATGCATAATCAAAGCAGCAACGAAGAAATAAGTAACCTTATCTAAAGTTGTGGTTTGACCTGCAGTGAGGGTGAAGGCCGAGGGGAAGCATGCAAGTGTAATGTTTATAATCCTGCTTCCTGCGTGATATCACCATCCTGTTTCTCTGCTTGCTGTATTTCCTGCAGTTTTTGTCAGTACGCAAGGAGTTAAAAGTGTCAAAGATTCAAACATGAAAGTAGCATAAGATAGCCATCATGGAAAACTTATCACTGCTTCTGAAAGCAATCAGACCTTTAAAAAACTGAGAAATTTACACAATTTTTCTCACCCATATTGACCAATGTTTCTTCATGTACTTTGTATTGTCCTTTCTTTTTGCAGATATGAGCCAACTAGGTCAAACTGCTTGATTAATTGACTTTATGTCATGCTCTGTTACCCAGATTATATTAAACTTTCATCACGTCAAGATGTTTTCATTGCACTCTGCAGTAGTCCATTTCACTGAAAGCGCTGTACTCAAACTTTCACCAAGTCAAGCTATATAGTTTCAGAACGTGACTGTAAAACAAAGAGAAGTATGGCATTGGTTTATGATTAATGAACTCTGTGTCACAAAGAAGTGAGGCTCGATATACTATTCTAGTGAAATTCTTAACCAAAACTTTTTTTCATATTTTTGAAGTTTATTTACGATCAACTGCATTTCTTCATTTCGTGGAGATGGACACCAATAAATAATGCTAAAAGAATTATAAATGACCGGTAAAACACATGAGCGTCAAGAACTGTATGGCACAGAGTGATCTCAGATTCCAATATATATACAGCATCCACTGGCCAATTCGTCGGATAGAAGACGACGCTAGGTGGTGAAGGGCTCAGGTTGTTGATGATAATGTCAATTGTAGTTTATTCTCTTCTTTTTTCATATAGATATGCAACTACTGGACAAATTTAATGTTCGCCTCAGAGAGCATGTCCAAAGAATTAATTTGGTGCGTTATTGATTAATTTCACATATGGTGTTTGTGTGTGTGTGTGTGTGTGTGTGTGTGTGTGTGTGTGTGTGTGTGTGTGTGTGTGTGTGTGCGTGCGTGATTGGTGCGTACGTGCGTGTTTGTGTGTGATTCATCTATATTTTTATAAACCATTTTCTCCTCTCGTTTGCAGGTGAGTGTTTGTGACTCGGTTCTGTTTCCATGCAGTTGTACAGGTGTGACGCCCAGACCAGACACGTGAGTATCAATATTTTTCATGTTCTTTTTTTTTCCATGTTCTCTCCTTTCTTTGTTTTATTTGAATGTTTCTCCCTTTTATTCTGCTTGAGCTTGTCTCTGCATTTTGTCACTTCTTTAGCCAGACTTTTCAGGATTTTCTTAATGTTCTACTTGCTTCTGGAGATGTTCCTTGTACCGTACATTGTTTTACGCGAGGTGGCGACAAAGTAGTAGAAAGAGCGGCTAGTCCAGACCGTAATAAAACAACCGGGACTCTTACATTAACGATCGATCACTTGCTGGTTTCTACACACACGACACTGTTGTTGTATAGTGCGAGGCAGAGAACGAACAAATGGCTGCCAGGAATGTTCTGCGTTACTGTTGCCTCTTTTGCTTGGACAGCCAGGTGAGGTACAGAAAAAATATTAGACCAACATGAGTGTGGTTGACTCTGAGCCTCTCCGTGCGAGCTGTATTAAGCCGTTTCCGTCTGTGAGGATCGGGAACTTCCAGCGAGAGTTTGCAGCAGCTTCCGTCACGAGGCAGGTGTGATAGATCTCGGCCAGGAGAGAAGAGAGGGTGTAAATCTGTGATGGAAGGATTAGTGTTTGTTGATGTTTGTCTTTGTTTCTTCGGGGTCTATCTGTTGCTTTACTTGGGAGGAGATCATTCAGGTATTGTGTTCCTGTTGCGATGTTACAATAAACCGTGGTAAATTCTAATTCATGTCACTATTTCTATTTTGTATTCTGTAATTTCGGTGCTATTATAATTTTTTTTATAATCATTCGTCAGTTAAATGAAAGATTGTTTGGCATTGAAGGGTTTTCATATATTTGTATGATTCATGTACTTCCTCCTCACTGTATGCATCACCGTGCTTGTGATTACTGACTTGCCTGCACTAAGAAAACCCGTGAAACTGAAGAAGCGCCGCGTAGTTCACACAGGTCCGCCATGCCCCGGCCTGCCTGCCTCCTCACCTGCCACTCCCGGCCGCCGCCTTCTGCATGCCCGAGATAATTATTGCCTCTGCGATCATTGGCGGTGGAAGGAGAAAGAATCAAAATTTTTCATTAGGTGAGGAATGCCTGTCAACACGTGGCCTAAAGGGCATGATTCACCTCACATCAGTCGCCGCTGAGGTGATGGGAACCGAGCCGCCACTCTCCCCTTAGCCTCCAGTCACAGCCATTTTGTGAGAGAGAGAGGGAGAGAGAGAGAGAGAGAGAGAGAGAGAGAGAGAGAGAGAGAGAGAGAGAGAGAGAGAGAGAGAGAGTCAATGGCTAGTCCCACCGGTCACGTCTCCTTCATAAAGATGTTAGTCTGTCAGCTGACGACACCGCTGGGACAATAATATTAATTTTTGTCTCACGACTCGATTCCCGGAAGACAACAACCGCTGCTACTTACCCTCGGGCTGCACGCCACTCCCTTCCACCTCTGCTCTTCCTCTGCTCTGCCTTCTTGTCTATTCTCCCTTCAAAAAAACCCAATTTGTCTCTCTTTCCCATTTTATTTTATTACCTGCCGTTCCAGGATCTTTGTCATTAATCGGTGTAATAACGTCGTTCCTCCAATTGATCAAATACTCTTATTTCCTCCTCCTTCCCTTTATCATACTTAGTTTTACTGTATATCCGACACAATCTGCTCATCCATTCACTTGTTTCCACTCCGTTTGTATCCACTTTCTCTTATCTCTCCATCTTCGTGTCATTGTTTTACCCTCTCTTCTTTTCTTTTCCATGTCCCTTCCCTTGCAATCTATATTACTTGTTTTTGCTTTCTCTTCGCTTTCTTCCTGCTCCTTCCCATCCTTTTCTTCTCTTCCTTTCCCTTCCTTTGACTTCCTTTCTTTTCTTCTCATATTTTCTTCACTTTTGTTATCTCGCTTCTCCTTGTTCTCCCTTCCCTTTGCTTCCCTTCTTCTCCCTTGCCTTCCCTTCCCTTTACCTTACATTTTATTCCATTTCTTTTGGTATATTTTCCTTCTCTTCCCTTCGCTTCCCCTTCCCGTTACCTCTGTCACTCCCTCACTTACATTTCCTGTTCCTATGTTTCAGCTTAGCTCGCTGCTGTCATTACACATCTTTCCATCATCACCCTCAAATACCACCTGTACACCGTCAATTTCCCCCCACCATTCCTCGCCCTACCGGTATATCCCCCTTTTCCTCTTCTCCTTCCTTCCTTCCTCTCTCTCTCTCTCTCTCTCTCTCTCTCTCTCTCTCTCTCTCTCTCTCTCTCTCTCTCTCTCTCTCTCTCTCTCTCTCTCTCTCTTCCTTCCCTTTCTATACCTCCACCGCCGAACCAACTCTAAATGAGGCTTTTGACACCAGCCTGCCCATAAAAATTTCCAAAAACAACGTAAGGAAAAAGACAAGATTAGGGAAGGGAAAAAAAATGGGAGTAAAAACCTTCAAGATTCCATAAAAGTAGGGTTATGGTGGAGCCGAGGACGATGTTATCAGGGGTGCAGGGGGCGAGCTGTGGTGAGCTGAGACAATGGCCTTCTTCCTTATCTCAGCTGGAATCCTTCTTAACTGATGCTCTGGACCGAGGCAGCGGCGCGAGGTTAAAAAAAAACACGCAGACCAGTATGGGTGAGGTGTTTTATACTGAAGCAAAAGGCGGCAAGCAGTGCGGGACAGATAGACGAATATAAGGAAAGTTGGAAAGAGTGTTAGACTTAGAAGTGGCGATGTTATTGCTGCGACAGGCGGCTGTTGACGAGGCTGACAAGGGTGCTCGTGGTGGGAAGGAAAGAAGGGGAGACAGCCAGTTTGTCAGTGTTGGTGGAAAGGGAGCGAGAGGAGCAAGAGGCACTGGGAAAACATTGGTAGAGAGTGACATGAAGACGTGCTGGAAAATGTTGTGGGGGAGAAAAGGGCAGGACATGTACCGACATACCTGCCATGGACTATCGGGAGAACCATGAGAGAGAGAGAGAGAGAGAGAGAGAGAGAGAGAGAGAGAGAGAGAGAGAGAGAGAGAGAGAGAGAGAGAGAGAGAGAGAGAATTATACTTCCTTTATCTTCTTTTTTCATTAAGCATAAGCAAATTAATCTTCAGGTAGAAAAAAGCCGATCATAAATTATAGATACAGTGAACAATACATTAAAAGCTTCAATCATACAGCAGTAAAAAAAAGAAAGGAACCTGCACCATCATTTCATCATTACCCTCCACTCTGCTTTGTGCACTTGCCTCTACGAGCGTGACTGCTGTGGGGGGAATCAATCTGCCGGTCAGAGGTGGAGTCTGCGAGCCGCGACCTCCTCACGAGTGGTCCTCATCCATCACCACTCACCCTCACTCCACCGACGACAACTGTTACCTTCTTTATAACATTATTCTGAAGGCATCCAATTACAGTAATGTCACGGGGAGCGATAGGGAGGGAAAAGACCTTGAAATCTCGTTCTCTTTTTCCTTCCCTCCTTCCCTCCCGTCCTCCACCTCTCCCTGCTTACCTTTGTGGGCACTCCTCTTACTTCTCCCTCGCCTCGCCTGGAAGAACCCAGTAATTCCGCATTGCTCAGGGTAATCACGCGACGGATGGCGCCATACTCTGGAGGAAGTGCTAAATTAAATTACGGAATCAGGTGGTTGTTAGTGAATGCACGCGGAGGATGTACTATATCTCGGTGGTCAGGGAGCCAATTGTTCTTTAATAATATGACAAACACGAGAGGAAGGGTGAGGCAGCGAGAGGAGGACAGGATGAAAGGATAGGGAGGGAGAGATGAAAGAGAATGGGTGTAGGGAGGGAGACAGATTGATGATACACTCCATATCGAAACGAAATGCGTTCATACACCCGAGACTGTCATCAGCTGCGCCACGTATGGTAGATGGATTTCGCCAAAGAAAATTATTCTCGTCGGAATGTAATCATATTGGTATTTTCTTTTTATATATATAATGAAGCTATGCGAATGTAATTTTTTGTGTGACATTTGAATGATTGACTAACTTTGACTTATATACGTACCGCATTGTGTCCGCGTTTGTGTGAAATCGATTTTGCAGATGACTCTTCCTTGCCTTTGTTGGCAGTGATGGTGAGGCGTAATTCATCCATCGCTCTTCCACGCTTCATCAAACTTCCTGTGCGGGCGATGCAGTCCTCCCGCCCCTCACCAACACCCTTCGGTTTAGCATTCCTCCACCTTCCATCTGCACCACCTTACCACTTCGTCACCGTCTCCACCTCTTCACCATCAACCTTTTCACCTATTTCTGTCATTGCTTTCATCCCTCTATGGTTTCTATTAGTTATATTTGAGCTCTAACCATAATGTTTAAACTCGCCCATCGTTACTTCTTTTATTGTAACTTATCATTTCATCCTTTAAGATTAATATTCACATTGTTTCATTTTTACGCATATATTTCCAGCTCTTCACCTTTATTCAGCATTTTTCTCTTTTTAATCTATCTATTTCTTCATATTTCATTTTATCCACTCATTGTAACTAAAATATGAATGTCTTTATATTTCTCATTCTCATGCTTTCCTTAATGTGTTGTATTTCCATTTCTTCTATTTTGCTTTCACTTCCCACTGTAGCAATGTATCGCACCTCCATATATTATGCATCGGAGTAATACCCAGTGTGTCTTCCTTTCATGATCCACCACACGTCACTAGATTATTCTACTTTCACAACTGAGAATAGACGTTTACTTGCTATTTATTGATTTGTCTTACATTTTCTTATGTTTCTAGTCTATTTTCTTCTTCATTCTCTCTCTCTCTCTCTCTCTCTCTCTCTCTCTCTCTCTCTCTCTCTCTCTCTCTCTCTCTCTCTCTCTCTCTCTCTCTCTCATTCCTTTTCTATTATTTTTCTATTAGATATACAGTAGGCCTTTCTGATATTGTTAAAGTCTGAAAATGATTACGGATATGTAAATCTAAAGGGGAAAAAAGTAGCTGATCTCCATCTCTGAAACAGTTACATCCCCAGCAGGTGTTATAAAACCTGGCGGCGGAGGCTGAGGCTGGGGGAAGCTGGCGGTGGTGAGGCGGGGGGAGAGGAAGGAGGGAGGGAGGGAAGGAGGAGAGCACTTGGTTGTGGTTGTCTTTGGATTAAGGGTTGTGACTTAAAAC
This sequence comes from Callinectes sapidus, assembly GCA_020233015.1. Taxonomy (NCBI): domain Eukaryota; kingdom Metazoa; phylum Arthropoda; class Malacostraca; order Decapoda; family Portunidae; genus Callinectes; species Callinectes sapidus. The sequence goes on along the minus strand of CM035207.1, from coordinate 10,656,677 downwards.
AATAGAAAAGATGCTATCTTGTCACCATTCACTCTTTACTGGTCCTACTTATGGCCACACGGGGAGAAAGGGAAGGGAAGGTTGGTAATGGTGGGTGCGGGACCGTGCTGTACATTTGGAGGAGGAGGGGGAGTGGGGAGGAAAGGGAGGAGAAGGACGGACAAGGATGGAAAAGGAAGATAGAGAAGAATAAAAGCGTAGGGAAAATATTTATTGTCTATTTCATGTTTTTTTTTGTGTTGTAAAATATGACACATAAGTTTCCTGTGGCGGTGGATTCATCAAATAAACATAAACCTCCCTTCACATGTGATATTCAACGCAAACTTTGAAATATCACTAAGCTTTATTGCAACGCTTTAATGTGTCCAAAAGACTGCATCAGTAAACACACAGGGATCGCACGCTGAATTTGTCTCACTCACCACTTAATCTTATAGAGCCATTACCGTAATTATGTATCCCTCAACTACCCTCATCTTCATTCCCCATCTCGAACTCACTTGACACGTCTTGACAGTGCTTCCTGACTGCCCCATGCATGCAACACTGGCTTGGCGGATGGGAGAGGCAAGCAAGGGATGACTAACGCTCCACATTACTAAACTCTTACTACCTCACTTACCTGTATTTACTGTTTATTGGATGGCTTGCAGTCCCACGAGTCTACTTTGTATCTCCCCCTTCCCTCTCGCCTTCCTTCAATCTGCCGCACCACCCTGTTCTTGGAGTCTGAAGTCTGAAGTCTAGGCACGCTAATTGGACCCTGAACCTAATTGGCTGGGTGTGTGGTTTGTCCCCCTCTTGCCATATCAGGCCTTGAGGTCTCGGGCCCACACCTTGTGATACCTCGGACGGTGTTGAGGCTGTGGGAAACTCCGCTCCCTCTCTCCTCTTATACGATCGTCCTTCCCCTCCTGATAGACGCTGGAAGGCTGCCACGGAGCGTCCCAGGCAAGCACGTGAAGGCTTGGGAGCACGCTGGGGTTCTCTCATTATCTGCGGGAATAGACTTGGTTCATGCTACAGGCGCCCCTCTTATCCTGAAGAGAAGCGCTCACTCATTATACGAAAGATAGACCACAGTCCATCTCCCGGCGACGACAGGCTAGCAGACTGGGGCGGGATCTGCTTCCTTTCTTATTCAAATGATCCCCGCAGGCGTCCGCAAGGATGTGCTCGGCCTCGGCTTGGGCTTCACTTGTACAGACTGCAGTGAGTGACTCTTAAGGAGAGTGTACTTTTCCTTCTGCTTGCTTAATATTCTGGTCTATACTAATCTCATTGTACATTTTACTTGAAGTGATATTCAATTCCTTTACTTCTCAGTTAAAATAGTTTGCACGTACAGGGTATTTGATTAGTGTCTTGAGAAGTCTCACATTGCTCCCACACCTCTGCGGGCCAAGTCGAGTCCTCATCTGAGCCTTGAGACGCTGGAATAAGTGTGTGATGAACGAGGTAGCGAGGCCAGAAATTGATGCCTACGAAGCTTGCACGATCATAATGTGCAACATGCCCCTCCCTGCCTTCCTCCTCCTCCTCCTCCTCCTCCTCCTCCTCCTCCTCCTCCTCCTCCTCCTCCTCTTACTCCTCCCCTTCCTCCTTTTCCTTCTCTTCCTCCTCCACCTCCTCTTCTCCTTTTCATTGCCTCTCACCTAATATTTATTATCTGTGTCCCGCGCCATGCTTCGCGCCGCTCGAAGGCTCCTCGGCGATCGCGCGTGTGTTTGAGATCATTGAGACTTTGTTTACTGTGAAGGAGCTCAGTGAAACACGCACACCACACACACACACACACACACACACACACACACACACACACACACACACACACACACCTCGGGCTGGTTTAATGCAAGAAACAAATATCTTTTATGAATGAAGTATAATATTGCATTATCATTTCCTGAAATAATGAATAATTTATGGAATTCTGAATCCTTTATGACCTCGCGAATTTCTTTACCAAACTTGTTCAAGTATTCTCCACCTCAAACTGACTGCACTTGGTGGTACAGGACATTATGCTGAATACTTTATGAGGAATTTCAATCGTGGCTGAGAAAGTTATCATTAGCAATCATGTTTCGGTAATGTATTTCCCATTATTTTCTCTAACAAAGAGAGCGAATAGTTAATATTCATCTATCCGCTGGCCAATATTGGTAAGTCTGCCCTTTTAACCTGTCGCGCTAAAGCTTGAATGCTGTGGTGAATACTTATCTAAGTGTTTGTATTTGGTTTCACATTTGTGGTGAGCTTTTAGTGTATGCACTTCGGTGAATCCTCCGCCACAGTGAACATGTGTGTCAATTAGCCATAAACATGAACACGTCTCGTAAGAAAGCGGCTAGAAAACAAAACAATTTCCCTATAACGTTAATAAAGGTGGGAGTGAAAACCATTTTAAAAAGAATAAAGCCATTAAGCAAGAGCCAAGAGAGAGAGAGAAGCACTGGTCATAAAACTACTCTACAAAATCCCTGTATACAATTTTATACATGATGCTCCTCGGGGGTTTAACAATAGCCTGGGCCGAGAGTGGGGATTGATTTACACCATTTGCTAATACACCAGAGATAAGCGAGTGGCATTGTTGTTGGGGCGCACGTTTAGCAGATGTAATCTCTGCCGGACAATGTTGCTGTCGATTCCTCCGTCTGATTTATGACCTTTATTTTACTATTGATGATCTAGGATTACCCCGCGGTCCTGGAGGGAGGGAGGGAGGCGTAGTGTGTCTGTTTACACCGCATGTGTGTGTGTGTGTGTGTGTGTGTGTGTGTGTGTGTGCGTGTGCGTGTGCGTGTGTGCTTGTATGTGCAGCGTCTCCCAGCTGGCGGTCCTGCAGCACACACAGTTAAGTACAGTTCTCCGTGCAGCAGGAAGGCTTAGCTAGTGCTGCTCCTCATTGTGTACGTATAGAGCCAAGTGATTGGTAGTGATGCACACACACACACACACACACACACACACACACACACACACACACACACACACACACACACACACACACACACACTTACCTGCATTTCACAGTTTTGCTTATTTCCGACTATTCTTATTTACCAACCTATCCACTTGGTCCCCACTCCCTCTCCTTTCTTTCCCCTGTCCTCTGGTCCCTCTCCCTCTCACCTCGCCGGACGTGTCGGGGGATAACGAGGCGCAGCGACCCAGAGTAGAGTGTCATATAACATGGTATCTCGGGAATTACTCTGTAGATGGCCGCCGATATTCTCTCTCTCTCTCTCTCTCTCTCTCTCTCTCTCTCTCTCTCTCTCTCTCTCTCTCTCGTCTCTCTCTCTCTCTCTCTCTCTCTCTCTCTCTCTCTCTCTCTCTCTCTCTCTCTCTCTCTCTCTCACATATAACTATTTTTGATTATTTATTCATTCTCTCCTTTTACTGGAAGAAGGTAAGACAATACTAAACTGAGAAAAATATCACAGCATCAGAAATCTTACGACAAGGAGATGAAATTAGGTGAAGGAGGCTACAGGACATAGGTAGAGAAATACGGAAATGATTCCAATAGGTGCCGCAAGAGCGTAGGTCATATGGCACCACTAGGGTTAACGGGAGAGCGCTACATCTCCCACTGGGCAACTAGGTTTGGCAAGGATTCGAACCCGGGCCGACAGTACCTCAACTAACTATGCCACCCAGCCCCCTCGACATAGGTAGAAGGGGACAAGTGCGCTGCGTGAGGAAGAGGAAGGCGAGGTGGGGTGTGTGGATAAGGGGAAGAGAGGTGGCGGGAGAGATGGCGTGACAGTACGGGAAGGAGCCTTTTTTTCTTTTCTTTTTTTTTTCTTTTTTTGTGTGTGTAGATTGACGGATGGAGATGAAAGGATACCGTCTGTGTGGTGATGGAAACCGGTTAATGATTCATGTGTAAAAGATAAATGACTGCAACGGTGTGTGTGTGTATGTGTGTGTGGGTGTGGGTGGGTGAGTGGGTGGGTGTGTGGGTGTGTGTGTGTATATGTGTGTGTGTGTTCTCTCGCGTGCTTACATTCTGGTTTATGATGTGCAGCGTGTCATCGACCGGCTCCCCTGCACAAACAAAGCCGTATCCATCGTGTTATATCAAAGACAGGTTGCCTCAGTCATCTTTTGGTCCGACTCTGCTTGTAAGAATACTTGGGAAACATTTGATGCGCCTGATAGCCATACACTGTACGGACTTGACTCCTTATCAGCCGTCGGAGTTTTTCTTTCTGAATCCTTATCGATAATAGGAGAAAGTGAATAGAATGACGCTCTTCGAGAATGGAATGGTCAAAGCTGATGACATAGTATGAAACACCAAAAATTTAAATAAATAAGTAAGTAAATGAATTAACAACTGAAAAATGAAAGCAGCCATTCATTCAATTTCCCTCGAAGAAGTAACGACACCGTCCTTGTCAACCTTTAAACGATGTATTGATTTATTGTATTGTTTGCTTCTACTTATCTATTAATTATTTAGTGTTATCTGTGTTTAGTAATGTTGTGTTTAGCGTAGTCTTGTTTTGTACACGATTCTGTAACATTGTATCAAATATCAAGACAAGTGAAGGATTATTTCTTTATCAGACACACTGAGTATCTTGTGTTACCGGGACATCTATCGTGTCTCTCCCGGCGCGTCCACTCCTAGCGGATCACTGAGACAAGAGGTCTAGGGACATAGCACTGCTGCTTTCCCGCGACCGTCTATATGAAATACTAACAGTTCTTATTTATTGTAACATTACACCATTTATGTTGTGTATAGAAGAAGAGGGATAACCAACGAGGTTAATACAGTTGATAAGGTAAGGTATCTGAATATTTTTTTTCCTATTCTTAGAAAGATAGCATTTCCACAGTCCACAAGGAACAATAGTGGTTAGGTTAGCTATAAAAATGTCATTTAGTGATCACTTTACCTCGGCGACGGAAGAAGGAAACCAACTTACCAAACTGTGGATACATTTTACTGATAATAAAACACCACAAGATGAAAGTGTTATAGTTTCCAGGAAAACAGTTTACGAAGACTGTTGTTTGTTTGTTGGCAATGTTTTTATTCTGTCATTCCTTCTATTGATAAGAGAAGACGGCATTTGCTTGATGTGTGAACAGACGTGTTACACCTGCTACAGTCACCAGGGCGCCAATAAATGGTGCAATCATAGCAGTTAATGATTGACTCTCTCTCTCTCTCTCTCTCTCTCTCTCTCTCTCTCTCTCTCTCTCTCTCTCTCTCTCTCTCTCTCTCTCTCTCTCTCTCTCTCTCTCAATACAGGAAAACCTTATCCACTTCCTTATCTAACAGAACCGAAGTATTGAAATATGCAGACAAAGATGTATATTAGAGTGGAAATTTCCTTCTACGCCTCTCGTTATTTCCCAGGCCACTCTTTATTTTTCCTCCTCTTCTTGTTCTTCCTGACCTTCTCCTTCACCACTTCCTCAGAGTATTGATCTTCGGTTTCATGATATTACCTCCCACTCTATTTGTTTGTTCTATTTTCCTTATTAGCATTTTCAATCGCATCACTGTATTTCTTATCCTTGCTATCCTCGTATCCATCCCCATCTTGCACACTTTTACCTGGTATATTATGACTTCGGTTTCCCCTCCTTTGTGTCTCAATTCATTCATCTAATCCTGCAAGGCCCAGTGAATCTCCTAACATCCATTCTAATTCATGTGTCCTTTCCCAAATATTTTCTGTGTGTTTGATCTCAGTGAAACAAATAAATCATGTAAGACCGGGAAGAACCACCGCTGTTTATTCGGATTTTTCTTCCTCCACCAAAAACACACTACTACCACCACTACGACAACAACAACAACAACCACCTACAGCTCCACCTACACGCCGGCGGGATAACTGACTGGCTGGCTGGCTGGCTGGCTGGGGGACGCACGGGACGGGAGACGGGGCAGCGTATAATTTGTCACTATCGTGGTGTATCTTGTAGGGCGCCACGCTGGGCCGGAATGCCAACACCGACACTTATGCACGCCTCCCTGACGGTAATCTGACCGTTGTAAATTCTCGCTCAGATCACCCAGGATCCCGAGACTCTGGAACTGTGGAACTGTGTTTTGCCGCGACCCTCAGTGGTGAATGATGTGTGACCTAATTATTTCCCGTAGGTAGGAGGTAATAAGGTGAGAGTGTGTGAGTTGAGAGGGGAGCGGGGTAAGTGACATGCAGTGAGGTGTGAAATGGTGGTTCCTGATTCCTTTTTCTTTCTTTTAATTTGGTTGGTTATGTCTCTTTTTGTTCTCTCTCTCTCTCTCTCTCTCTCTCTCTCTCTCTCTCTCTCTCTCTCTCTCTCTCTCTCTCTCTCTCTCTCTCTCTCTCTCACGGGAAATTATTTATTATTCTTGTATATCTAGTCCATTTTCTTCACTTTATCAGTCTGTTTATTTTTTTTTCTGTCTCTCAATCGGGACATGATGACTCTTTCATTATCAGTTTATTCACGTACCATGATTTATATTTTCCCATGATAAGATGTATTTGTGAGGAACAAGACAGTGATGGATATTTTTATTGTGAATTAATCAAATATATCTCATCAATCATTCACAGCAGCTAATTTTTACTGCTCGTAACTCCATGCCAGGTTTGTTATAAGCCGTTGTCACCATCTTTATTAATATCAGACTAATAATCTTCCTCGTCATCTTCAGTACAGTAATTTGATTGCTTCCGCTGCAGCATTAGGACAGCAGTCATTGGTCAGATGGATTCTATTTACACACTACGCACGGCTGACTTGGTGGTGGGTTCTCATTTCTACGTTTCCCAGCGATCGTGTCCTATGAATTGTAAAGCAAACCATGCAGAATTATGTGTTATTATTGTTATTAATGTTTTGTTTTTTGTTATTGTTGTTATTATCATTTTCTTCTTCTTCTTCTTCTTCTTCTTATTATTATTATTATTATTATTATTATTATTATTATTATTATTAGTAGTAGTAGTAGTAGTAGTAGTAGTAGTAGTAGTAGTAGTAGTAGTAGTAGTGGTGATGGTGGTAGTAGTAGTAGTTGTAGTAGTAGTATCATCATCATCATCATCATTATTGTTTTTGTTATTATTATTTTTCTTGTTCTTCATTATTATTATTATCATTATTATTATCATCATCATTATCATTAAAAGAAAGGGAAAGGGAACAGATGTGATTAGACACAAAAGTTCAGAGTGTGCAGGGAAACTTTACATAACACGTTCAGCGCGTCTGGTTTTAAGACTCTTGTTCTTAGCAGTGGTGTGAGAACACATGAAAAAAAAAAAGCATTACAGATAATTTGCAGAAGAATAGATGATTTTCTTTTGCTAATTTTAAAAGTGTGAAGAGACAAACTGTGGATTCACTTTGATTTTGTATATTGTATTTAGATAACATCGAACTCACTATTCAACGAGTAAATAAATTGCGTGTGTGTGTGTGTGTGTGTGTGTGTGTGTGTGTGTGTGTGTGTGTAAGCGGCAATCCTCTTTGCTAAGCTTGGCGTAATTCCTGTATGTATTACCGTCATAGTTGATGAGCTTAACTCTTTGATTTAAGTTGAAATAGCATCCCACATTTTGTGACGCAATGCATCTTATCTAAGGGCTTATGTATCCACTCACTGGCAACACTTTCTCGTATAAGGCACTTGAATTTAGAATCGTGTACAAATTCCTTCAGGAATCTACTTATGAAATGTGAACAAATTTCTTTGGGTGCGAGGAAAAGGACATATTTATCATGTTTTCATAAAAGTATCACCATAATCAGCCTCGGTAAGAGCTGGTACCTCACGAGTGTTGGGAATAAATACCAATGAGTCCAAAGAATAAAAACTGGTCGAAGCAGGACTCGAGCAGCAGCTCTGAATTCTGCTGTTTCTCTCATCATAAAGTCGATGACAAGACACCACACAGAAGCAGGGACGGCCAGTGCTTTCTCTGCCATCGTTTTCGACAAGAAATTATTCAGTATGCTGCCCGTCTCCCTCAGAGCTGTAAATGTTCTCTTTTTGTTGTCAGTCGTCTGTGTTATCAGCATCGCATTTTTCTCAGTGATTCGTCCTTGTAGAAACTCCACAAATGCTGCATTTTTCTCATAATTTGGATACCAAGTGTTGGAGTCTTGTATTTTTTTAATTCAATAAGTTTTTTTAGAGTAGTTGTTCTCATTCCACACATTGCCGTCTCGTATTTCATGTGGTTTAACATTCTACGCTACCCGAGACTTATCGCTAGGAAACCTTAACATACCCGTTATTGAAGCAAAATTCCTAAAGTACATAATTGTCCCAGATGGACTGCTACATTCATCAAATAATAGGATGATAGAGCAGCATATCTGTAAACCGCTGATGACAAATGTTCGTAAATTACCGTCATATTCTACAAAGCTGCCTCATTTCAGACATACCAGGCCATCAAGGAGGGTAAAATACTTCAACTCTTGTCAATGATATGAGGAAAAGCATATTAACTTGCATATCACAGTCCGCGCGCACATAAACACACACACACACACACACACACACACACACACACACACAGGTTCATGAAAACATAGATAGTTATAAACGTCAGTAGCATGTAGTGATATCAGTTGTTTGCTTGACTATGTTGATATTGTTATCATTATTGCTGCTACCATTGTTGTTGTTATCGTTGTTGTTTTTGCTTACGCCATTGCATCAGTTGGTCAGTTTACTACGGGCATTTCAGTATAATTTTAAATGGTGAAGAGATTGGAAACGACATTACAGGACTAAATTCTGAGTAGGGGCAGTGTGTGGTGAGGTGGCAAATGAGACTAGCTAAGCAGAAGTTTGAGAGTAAAATTGTCAGTTACCATGGATGAGCGTTGGAGAGGAGCAACCGTAGGTTTGTGTGTGTGTGTGTGTGTGTGTGTGTGTGTGTGTGTGTGTGTGTGTGTGTGTGTGTGTGTGTGTTTATTCAGTTAATAATTTTATACATTTTCATTCCTTACCTCACTATTCTGCACAACTATCACCATCATCACCACGACAACAACCATCACCATCAGTTCGAACACCGCCACTTCCACTATCACCACCACTATCATTGCAACAACCATATCCGTAATCACCACCTCTTCAGTCAGTACCGGAAAAGAATATGAATAACAATAACACCAGCAATATTTCCGCCGCTATTTTTATCTTTCATATTACCACCACCACGACCACCACCACCACCACTTTTAACCTCCGCATCACCATCACCACCACATTCGCCAGTACCATCACCACCATCACAGTAAATCACAACAATAACGCCCAACTCACAATATAAAATATACACCCAAAGAAACACCACCACCTTCGTAGCTAATACCACCCACACCCTTTGTACGTGTGTGTGTGTGTGTGTATGTGTGTGTGTGTGTGTGTGTGTGTTCAGAAAGGAGGCATGAGGTGAAGCGATGGGTGGATAGGTGGAGGTCTGTTAGGGGAAGGAAGGGGGGGGGGGTGGAGGCGGGGAGCGCTCGAGTCCCTACATCTGTGAAAAATGCCATTACAGCGGGCGTGGATTCTTGGCCCTACCTTGGCTGGTACCTGGCCGGCCTCCCTTCTCTCATGGAGGTAGTGGTGATGGTGGGACGAGCTGGAAAACACGGCCACACCGAGACCTGCGCGGTGAACATAGATACGTACACCTGCACCGCTTGGGGAAAGAGGTGTTCTTTGGCGGAAGTAATCAGTTAAAGCATGAAAGCGGAAAGAGGAGGGAAAAGATAAGAACACGCTTGTCGACTGTTATCTAAAGTAATTCCGGGACAAGACATTTACAATATCACACTGGTATGAATGTTTCTTTTACCTCTCCCACGTTTAGTCTTTTGTTAAGACGAAGCACTTCCTTGTCTAAAGTAAATGTGTATTGCTGCTGTTGCTGCTGTTGCTGCTACTTGAGCCGGTGATGTTGAATATCATCCTTTCTTTGCATAAAACACAGTTGTGATACTGCAACTAACAGGGCTTTTTTACACACACACGCACGCACGCACACGCACGCACGCACGCACGCAGGCTCGCACACACACACACACACACATACACACACACACACACACACACACACACACACACACACACACACTCGTTTTTTACGAACGTGGCATATTCTCTGTTCATTTTCATAAAGAAAAGTACTGCAATCTCGTTGGCTGTTCAAGACTTTAGTTGTTCTTTGTCTTTAAAACAGAGCGAGAAACTCTCAAGAAATACAAAAATTTTGTAGAGAAGAAGTTAAACATAATACGTGACAATATTTTCAGCAAGTTAAGAGTAACGTGTATATATATATATATATATATATATTATATAGTATATATATATATATATATTATATATTATATATATATATATATATATATATATATATATGGATGTTTTGGTTAGGACGGGTACGGGAGGGCAGGAAGAGAGGAGAGGGAAGCACTTATCTTAATGAGATCGAATGTTCTCTTGTCCCTCGTGAGTTTGGAACTTTACATTATCTTCGAGTGGGAATTACATCGTCGGATTTCATTCGTACAACCTATTAAGTCAAGTTTTCCTAGATATCTGGTCAAACGCTTGCCACGGTACCAGATAGCAGGTGTCACTAGATAACAGGGATATCTTATAGTGCCATCATATTTTATAGAATGTTTCTCTACCTGAGCAAAGTATTTGATTTTCTTGTTTTGTATTATATATTGGGCAGTTTTCACATGACATTTTTTATGCTTTCTTTTATTGTTTCTCCTTAGATAAGAACATAAGAACATAAGAAAATGAGGGAAGCTGCAAGATGCCGCTAGACCTATAGATATATTAATGATTAAAATTATATGGCTTAGAAATAAGATGGCAATGAATTCTTTCACCGCGTCTTTAGCCATGCAGACTCCATATTGAATAATGTGTCTTCAGGTTGACTTTTTACATATTTTTTTTTCATTATTTCAAAATTAATATGATGTCCATCTGCAGGATCGCAAAGTGTCCTCGTGTCTTCCTATTTTTTTTCTTTTTTTCTCTCCTGGCGTGCGTCTGAGCCGGTGGTGGTTTCCTCGCAGAGGTAGAATGTCCTAAGAATTCGATGTAGTGAGAGATGTCCTTTGGCGCCCCTTTGAGTGGGCTGGTGTGTTCGAACGCCCACAGTCGTCCGGATGTCCAGAACTGCCACCTCCACCTATTTTATTTTATTTATTTTTTTATAGCCTCGTAAAATCCAGGTGTTGGAGAAGACTATGGCGTTGTCGATGTCCATAAGTGTTCCTGGCCCGCGGGCAACTTATATCAGCCTGGGGGAGTGTGGGCTTCTCAGTCCAACTGAGTGTATCCCATCAGTGTGGCCTGAGGGAAGGGGGATGTCCACGGCCCCGCGACCATGTTCCAGCGTCCCAAGCGGGTGATGTCCCCCGGAGTGTCAGCGTGGCGGCGGCGAGGTGACTGTCAGCGACCATCTATCAGAGCGATAAGGCGGAGGGAACATGCTAGGCTAATGGACAAACCGTGTTGGAATTAGGCAAAACAAAGAGAACACATCAATTAACCCAGCCTGTGAGTTGTCGCATCCATGTCCGGGAGACAGGACCCTCTTGGCCTCCGTCCCCAGGTATGCAGGCATGCAACCCGCGCCCTACACCTGCCCCTCAGTCAGGATCCTCGCCCCTGTGACCCCTGGCAGGAAGAGCCATGATGCCCACCACAAACACGTACCTGTTGTTCTGAGCTCCAAGATGTCATTCTTGGGAATCTCATTTTCTTTTGCCGAATTTCAACAGCACACACACAGGAGAGGTGAACGGAGGGTATTTAGTAAAACGAACTTTTTTTTGTATCCCTTTCTAAATAAAAGTCGATCACATTCCGTTAATCACATTTTTTTGGCAGACACTGAAGCCTAAAACACCGACGTCTGCGGAGGAAGAAATCAATCTATATATAAAGTCGATAGATAATAATCCTCGACGGACCACTTTTTTGAGGCCCCAACCCGGTTCAAGTTTTATCGTGAAGTGAGCCGTATATGGGCAGCCGGTATAGTATGTGCCTGATAGTGCGGCTTCCCTCCTTTAATTGGCAGCTAAACGAACTTTGAACAGTGAATCTAATAAGTGTGGTCGGCTACTGTGAGGGACGGGAAGCAAGGCATGAAACAAGGGAACACGGACGTGGCCTTGTGGTGGCGACGATGTTGATGAATGACAAGAGGGAGGAAAAAAAGAGAAATAGTAATGTGATGAAGAGAGTGGACTTGACTCAGTAAAATGATTATGTGCATCTTCACCGACTAACTATCTCGTGAAATCCTTTTAGAGAACAGCAGTATAATAACCGAGATAAAGATACATGTTCGAATTGATAAACGTAAAGTCAGTATTGGTTGAAGGAATATTCGATGATGAAAACTATTAATTACTGTTGATGTAAAGGAAGGAACGGAAAAGGTCAAGGTTATTATCAAAGGTAAAAATGGAGGTGACCTGAACCTTCCGTAAAAGGCAGAGACATAAAACTGTGAATCAGGTAAGAAGACAACTCGTGAACGAAGAAAAAAATTAAAGCAAGAAAATGCCATTTAAATAGTACTTTGACAGAAATGACCACGGCGGGGAAAATTTACAGGAAAAATTTGTTCTGATATGAAAAGCCGTAGTAAGACAAGTCAGAGTTTGAGATTTTTTTTCCTTACAACTATCGAGGTCACTTGGCTACATCAACTTTATATATTTTAGTTCTGGTACCTTTCACGTTGTTAGTCTCCCGCAAACCGGTCACCTCGGCTTTAAAGCTTACGGGCGTTAACGGCTACACTCTCACAACAGTAAACCCGCCTCACTCCATAACTGTCTTGCCTTATGTGTCAATCAGATGGACGTGCCCAAAGTTCTTTTCTAAATGCACTTATCCACACATTGTCAAGGCGTTATCTTACGAAGGCAAATAAGAAATATTTGTTTCTAATAATACGCCGTATCAGTGTATTCTTTCAGTGTTATACTTTTACTTCTTTTTCCGCCACTTAATCCGCTGCTCTCCCTTCCCCAACCTCGCCATAACCTTAAAAATTCTTCTCTGATAACCTTGCTCCTTCTCAGCTCACATCATCTCCACCTCCTGGCCGCGTGGAGCCTTCCCTCCTCCCCCTGGACCTTAAAATGCGGCACCTTGCAAGTGTGCCACACAATTAATTGAAGCTAATATTCCCTTTATCACCAACAACACCTTCGACAACTATTCTCTGTCATAAACTCCAAAGTGTCAAGCCAATGTTTTGCCGGCATCGCAATAATGACTCTTTAGCTCCTTGACTAAAAGGGTTAAAGTCGCATTACCTTCTATTCGCGGGGTCTCGTCAGGAGATTTGTTTTATCTTAACAACCCGACGACAGCAAGTTTCCGTATTAAAAGTTCGTGTGTCGCGATGGTCGTTACCGATAAGACGCGATAGCACGGGGACGCGAGTCATATGTTTTTTTATTTACATCTGTGAAAGATATCACAAGTCTATTTATTCCTTCCCGGTGGAATGTTATTTGATTACCCGTTGCTCACTTTTTGTGCTGGACTTTTAATCCACTTAGGAGCTTCTTCGTCCTCAGGTTTTAGTGGTGTTGTTACTTGTATCGAAAGCGAGAGTTGATATTCTGGATGATACTCGGGACCGTATCTTTAACCTCTTCAGTACCATGACGCGTTTTTATCTTAAGTTTTGGATGATGACTAAACGATTTCATTGACATCAGCAAGGGACTATAAAGGTGTAAAACTTAATGGCCAGAGTCTTCACAATTTTAATCCCCTCCTGACATTTTGAAGCTGTATAAAAATGCCAAATATTAAGTATAACTGACATGAAGGCTTTGTAGGTTTTCATCATTTGTAGTCCTTGTTATAACTTTTTTTAGAGCATTAATTTTTGTCACGGTTTTGGGTCAGTACGGCCGTAATGATGAAATAAGGACAAAGGGGCGTGCTGGGGACGGCTGGGTTGTCACATCGCGTTGTGGGATATTGGGGTTGCCTCGCCTCACTAACACATATTTGATGGCTTAAACTAAAAGTAATGAAGCAAAGACAATTACAGCACAAGCAACACGCAGGCGAGACTCGTGCTGTGCTCTGCGGACAAGCGCGTGACACAATATATCAATTTGTGTGGAGTCGTTACTAATGTGTTTACGTTTTCATTTCCATGTTATGAAAGACACACGAACCACAACAACATCTACGAATGGACGTAATCAGTGTTCGATACGACACACACACACACACACACACACACACACACACACACACACACACACACACACACACACACACACACACACACACACATGATAATATAAAATTCGATATTCCAAGTAAAATCAGCCAGCTCTCATTATCCAAAAATAGACTAATCTCGTTAAGAAACACACGGAGGGAAAAAAATAAGCAACGCGATAACTCGGTCATCCGTGCAGACGAGCATACTTACAAAGGCAGTGAAGGACAGACAGGTACTGAGGTGTGTGTGTGTGTGTGTGTGTGTGTGTGTGTGTGTGTGTGTGTGTGTGTGTGTGTCTCCTTGCTTCGCACCACTTACCACTCACCCTTTTCTGCTTCTATCTCTCACCATAACTTATGTTCTTGTTAAAACCCTACAAATTATGTTACTTATATCGGTTATACTCTTCTTCACTTTGCCTGTCCCTCTTCCTTTCCTTATTCAGCTCTATACATTTTCTACTCTCTCTCTCTCTCTCTCTCTCTCTCTCTCTCTCTCTCTCTCTCTCTCTCTCTCTCTCTCTCTCTCTCTCTCTCTCTCTCTCCCCTCACTTCTCTTTTCTCTCATATTTTCTCTATAGGGCTTCGTCTGTGTTGCCTTGTTTGTTTGCACAGTCAGTAAGCCATTTAACTGAGTCTCAATACTTGGTTGGCATGTACGTACGGTGCGTGATGGGCGGCGGGAGTGTTCAAAGCTTACTTAAGTTATGAAGTTGAGTGTGATGTACGAAGTGAGGTGATTTATGCAGGGCGTCAGAACAGAGTGATGGGTGTAAAGGTAGGATGCTTACCCCGCTGCTTTACAAATACTAATGAATGTTTTCTATTGATGTATTGGATATATTGATTTATTTTTCTTTTGTTTCTTTGAATGTCTTATGGTAGTCATGCCGGTACTCCTGAACAATTGACCAAAAAGATACTGGCAAGATGTGTGTGTGTGTGTGTGTGTGTGTGTGTGTGTGTGTGTGTGTGTGTGTGTGTGTGTGTGTGTGTGTGTCTGGGTGTCTGTAAAACTGGGCCTCTGGTGTTATAACACGGTGCTAAACATCCCTCGGTGGGGCTTCACAGGCGACAAGTTTTTCACCTACGTCTTCGCTTAGTCTTCCTTTACCTGGATAACCCGTGCAGGATTACAGAGCAGCGCACCTCGTCGCCTGGTAATCCCCGCTGCCTCGCCACGCGACCTCAGCGACAACTTTGCAGGTCGCATTTTCTCTTTTTACAACCTGAAATCCTTCCTCAACCCCGGCAACACTCGGTTAAAGAAGAAAAGAACGAGGTTAATCGCATTGTGTGACGGCTACTGAACTTCTGCAGATATTATAACTAAACTCTTAGCTGTGTCATAAGAGGACTGAGAACAGTGATAGTTTACATTTCATGTCTTACTTGTCTTATAGTGATGTTTGTAAAATGAATTGATGTTGTGTAAGTGAGTCTTATAGTAAGTTACATCATTTGGTAATCATCGCTAAAGCATCAGGATAATCACAGCCAATCATACCTAACTAAATTCATAAAATGCATTCTAACAAAGGAGATTCCTTAAATCTCTAAAAAGTATATGTATATTGGTTTTCTGGTCTTTACGAGTACTTAATCTATTGATCATTTTCATTCCTCCACCTACACAGCCTCGAATACTGTTTGTTCTGATTCGAACATTGCCTGAACTTTGTGCGTTTGCTTGGCTTCGTTACCGCACTAAGGCTTCAGCGGCTCTCCCTAGGAAAAAGGAGCTTGACACACGCGTACCGATCTTACCACGCCGCTACTGAGTGTGTCTCGCAAGGCCGAATGTGTGTACATTTTAACAAAGACAGTGGCAGCGACAATGCTTGAGTAGACGTGTGTGTGTGTGTGTGTGTGTGTGTGTGTGTGTGTGTGTGTGTGTGTGCATGCGTGCCTGGTGTGAAGCTGTAAATCAGGTGATCCAGCTGCTCAAGGGCACCATTAGCATTTGTTTGGTAGCCATTATTTTTTACCGAAAAGGATCGTTGGTTTTCGAGTATTTGCACTCGAGAGGATTTCCTGTGGTGAACTTCAAGAATATTAAGAAAATAACAGAGACAGAAAGAATGACGACAGAAAGATGACGATGATGAAAAGAGTAAAACAAATTAGGTTTTTTTACATTTTTCCCCACGCAGTGCTTGAGCAGCGGCAGACTGTTCATAGAAGCTGAAAAAAGTGCTGATGGCAAGGCATTGTCACTGGATCAACTTGTGTGCTGGCCTAGTATGTGCCTTCTGGACGAGATGACGCAGACAGAGGAATTGGAGGAGGGGGTGGCGCGGCAGGAGGCAAAGTGGAGAAGGATGCTGGTAAGGAAGACGAAGGGGCTGTGAGGAGAAGGTGGGGCCTTGGAAAGACTAAACACCCACTGTTACCAGAATGTCAATTACAATATCTCCAGGTGTCGGGCGCTATTACCGGCCGCTTCACTAACATGGGAACCTCTGCCGCCCCGCCACACCGCAGCCTTTCGTCTTATTTATGACCCAACGCCCCGTCTCTCCCACCAAGGCCTTCTCTTATCCTTCGAGATCTTATAGATACATTCAATATATGAAATAGACACATGTGTCATCAGACTTTAATATTAAATTCCATTTACCGTAACCCACGCTTGTCATGGGATCCTGTGTCCCGGAGTGAGGGGGCGTCATCCACCACAAGCTTAAAGAGACTGAGATGAGCGCCGAGGCCACGCACAGCTGCAGCACATGCCTCTCTCTCTATTTTCTTACCTGCCATGCTTAGGAGGTTGTACTAAAATGCACGATAATTGATAATATTATTGATTTGTTTTAAGGATTGTAGGAATGAAAGAATGGTTTTATATAAAAAAAAAAATGTGTCCAACCTGGATTTCCACCAGCCACCAAGACCATTAAGATTTATGAACAAATAATTAAGACAAAAGAAACAGAAGGAAATTAAAAATCAACATGATGTCCTGTCATGGAAATAAATAATGATGATCATTACACGAGCGAAAGAACTAATACCAGCACAATAATTTCTTGTTGGCTTTTGTTATAATATTTAATATATATATATATATATATATATATATATATATATATATATATATATATATATATATATATATATATATATATTATGACCTTACACCAGGAGATTAGAACAGAGCAACTATTTTGTGATACTGTGATATTATTGGTAAGAAATATATGTTCTGAAAGAGGAGTTTGTGGTATCGCGATGAGCGAATAAGTAAAAGTAGAAGAGAATAAAAACAATCTGTGTAACGTTAAGCGCCACTTCTCGATGCACCTACTTATTCAGAGCAGTGTTTTATTCGTACCAACAGGTCGTGACGCAGCAACAACAAGGCCATGATTAATGTGGTATTTAACAAATTACTCTCCAGTAACTCTGCCACAAGCATGAACCACGTCTACAAGAAATCAGTTAATCTGATAAATCAAGATAACAAGCAATTTTGTGTTCATAATGGCAAGCTAATACAAGGACACCTGCACCACACTGGCCACTCATTGCACAGCTTGAGAGGAAGTCCCTTGAAATGTCTTGGGTATTTGACAATGCTTAGAAATAAACACATTTTTCAATCTTAATTGAGTCATAAATCAGAGAGAGAGAG
>CM035207.1:10631256-10633756 GCA_020233015.1 Callinectes sapidus | reverse complement strand
GCGGACAGCAGGCAACCGTTTGACGTCGGCCAGTCTTGGGCTGCAGGCTAACGCCCGTTTTCTGTATTTCTCGTTTTCTTTCGTCATGTAACATTTTTCATAAAATCACTCAACAGTTTCCGTAGACCTTATTTAATTCATTCTCTCTGTATGAAATTAATGGTGGGTATTAATTCAAAAGTGCGAAATAATAACAGACTTTATAATATACAGTGAGACCAGCACCAACAATCGTGTGTCATTCATCACGAAGTTATGACGTCATGCCAACATGGCCGCCTCCCGTAGTTTGAACATGGCGCTCGCTAGGGATGTGTACCGAGCACCGATGTCCCGTTGGCTTCCCTGGGCCTCCTTACGGCAGCTGCTCGGCCTCTCCACGTAATTCACTACCCATATGGGTCTTCCCAGTCAAGAAGGATTATACTCCCGACCAGAAGCCAATGTCATGGGAACATGACCCCGTAAGGAAGTGACGCGAGCGTCTGAAGAAGTGGAAACGAAGGAGTCTCAAGTCCACGTCATGTTCGAGCATCGAGACGAGTTGTCCGAATTAGGCCCAGCATGCAGACACAGGTATGAGTCAAGGTGAGGCCGCCTCCTCAGCATGTAGTGTCACGACGCATTCAATTCCCTGTCAGGCGATGAAGTAAAGCCCTATATTTCTTGCCATCTCTCTTCCGAGGTTTCCTTAAATATTCATAAGCTATTGGATGATCGATGTATCCAAAATAAAGAGAGATAAATATTTCACACGCGAAGAAGTAACAAAGTAGTGAACGTAGAAGGACGACGCGAGTGGAATTATAATTAGTACGCAAGCAGAGGGGGTGTTCTTCCCTCCTTCGCACGGGAACACTTTTTCCCCTCCGTAAATCGATCGTTAGGTGCATCTTGCATGTCGAGAGATGCTGTGGGCTGTGGATCACTGTCAGAGTCACCCGTCTACTTCATACCACATTCCCGAAACCCCTCCACCTCGACCCCAACAACCTCAACACACCTCACCCTCACTATATAGCTGCCCCGTTCATGGCCAAGTCAATGCCTCGTGTTTGTCATTTCCATCTTTCCCAACTCCACATATTCACTCATACTAGCCTTTCCATCTCCCTCATATTAATATAGGCAAACTTGTATGTCTTTGAAGTCCACCTCCCACTTTTTATTTGGTATTAGACAGCTTAATTCCACTTTATATCAGGAACTGCCTTCTGTTAACCTTTCGTCTTCACTTCCGCCTCTATCCCACTGCTTGATCTGCCGTGAGCTAACGTACAGGAACATCAACATCACGAGTTCATAGCGTTCCTTCGTGACAAATCCTCGTAAAGTATTGCATGCGGTACTGTGCTTAATTGGAGCCTCGATTAGAACGTAGAGTAGAAGTTGCGTTATGAGTGTAATTATCCATCGGCAGCCCCTTGATGTTACTTGTGGCCGCTGGAAGAAGTTTGAAGCAGTTAAATTATCCAGTGCAGCGCTCCTCTTAACACTGTGTTCGCTGCTGATACAAATTTGCCTTCGCAGCTGGTGAGAGCGGCTCCAGACCTTTGGCTGGATCGAACACTACTCTCTCTCTTTTTATTATATAATCGAACGCTCGGACTGCCTGCTGGGTCGGGCTTAATCGAAATCTGTTTTATGACAATTTATATCACGGCACTTGGGTAATATTATATAGAGGCGTCTGCGTGCGCTGGGGAGCTGTCTGACTAATTGAGATATTTATTGAAAGCCTTCCTTTGTGTGTGTTTGCTTTGTGCTGCTTACGATGACTGACTGGGTAACAAAATGTGCAGGATGCAAAGCCCCAGTGAGCTGCGTGATGTGCTCACCAGACTGCCATTGTGCTCCTTGCTTCTCCCTTGCGGGCGGCTTCATAGTCTGCTTGTCAAGTCCATCTCTCTCTCTCTCTCTCTCTCTCTCTCTCTCTCTCTCTAACGTGGAGAAAAAATCTGTGTCAGGTTGGTTTACAGTTACATAAAATCTTTGCTTTAGGTTTCTTTACCTTATGAAAATCCCTTTCCTTTATAAGTTTCCCTGCAAACTTAAATGCATTCAGTCAGCCGGCACGCTCACCAGTGTTGGAGAACAAGGGTGCACCATTGAGGGAACAGTTTTGGCCACGCTGCCGTGTACTGACATCACACATCAAAGGCGCCTTCCTGATCCCTTCCTTATCCCCCCCCACTTGTACCATACTCCACCTCACTGTAAGGTTTTGTTTTATCGGTCCACCTTACAGCTCCTCCTGTTCAAACATACACTGTTCTCCTGCACTTTCCTCACATCCCTTGTTCAAGATTTGACCTCACGTGTCTCAATATTATTGCTCAGATCTTACAGCTATAAACAGTTTATTTTTGTGTGTGTGTGTGTGTGTGTGTGTGTGTGTGTGTGTGTGTGTGTGTGTGTGTGTGTGTATGTGTGTGTGTGTGTGCGTGTGTATTTGTGTGCGTGCGATCTGAAGGAAAAGCTGATTTCCAATGCACTCCTT
>CM035207.1:10616256-10626256 GCA_020233015.1 Callinectes sapidus | reverse complement strand
CTCTCTCTCTCTCTCTCTCTCTCTCTTATCTGTCTATTTGTATCTTTTATTATGCGTGCTTGCGCTTTCACATGTGCGGTTGCGCTTGTTATATTTATAAATATTTTTTTATTCCGTGTTTTCAACGGAAAGGTAACAGTATTTCAAATATTCTCTCATGTATGCATTCAGAGCTGAAAACCAAATTCGAAATATGAAAACATAGAAAGTTTTGAATTATGTGCGCATGTGTGCAGCATCTCCCCTGCAGCCTGACCACCCGGTACTTGTTGAACAGCTTCCCTCGCCCTCGCCTCCACGAAGGCGACTTTGTTGGGTTCTGATTTTTGTTCAAAGACTGACACAAATTTTTCATTTCTACAGCCGGTATTTCTTTCCCTCTGCCATCATGATTTTGTGGCCTATTTTACCATTTTTCAGTAAAACAAACCCAAAGAAAACAGTAAATTTATTAATATATTCTAGGCAATTATCAATTGTGCATCTTTTGTTTATTCATGATACACTAAAACCACCTACTCTAGGGAATTTTCCCTCTCTAGTCATCGGTGCAAGAGCATGATATCATCTTGTCTCCAGGTGAGAGGAGAATACAAAAGAGGTAGACTTCGGTACATTCTTGCTCCTCGAAAAAAGAATTTGTGAATAACAGTTCCTATCGGACCATTCCCAGTGTACCTACATGATTTTTTTCTATGTGTTTTTCAAGCACGACCAGTTGCCGCCAAGAGGACAATGTGTGTTGCGAGAAAAACTCAAATTTTTGGCTCGGAAAAACACTTAAAGCGAACCCGGACATGCGTGACGGGTCCGGGAGAGACGGAAGCGGCCTACGCAGCCGCCGGGACGCACCACAATACGTAAACTGTTATTAATAACCGACCTGACATGCCGACTGCCGCTCCACGTCGCTCTTACCTGGGTGCCGCGTCGCCTCCCGAGCTTCTCCGCGGCCTTGGCTTGGACGCGGCTTTCCTCATCTAAGGTTACTTAATATGGACAACTCTCTCCATGATCACCCGATATAGAGCATGAAAATTGTTGGAATACTTGGAGCACGGTGAGAAAACAGTATTCTGCGTCGCTCCTGGTGGTCTGGTTATCAGAGTCTTGAGTTCGGACGCAGCGACACGCATGATCGAGTCCATGGGAGGCTCTCGACATTCACTCATTTTTGGTGATGGACGCCACTTCCGTCAATTAAGGAGTAAATCTTTAATCCTTTCGGTCCCTGGTCGTGTCCTGGTCTGTGTAACCAGTGTAATTCCTCCTTTGACAATAACCAGACATCGTTTTTGCCTTGCCTCGTATAGTTTGGGTATTTTGGTACAAGAAATTCAAAAGTACTGGCAGTGCTCATTGTCATGGTTCCCACGATGCGGTACTCTGTCTGGAGACCTTGCTTTTACTTTCGTCTTTCATCATACCTTTGTTCTGAAGGGAAGGTTGGTTTTGTACCAGGGAAAAAAAAATGTTGGAAAAGGTAAAGGTGCCCTCCACGACACGCCGGCCTTTTTCTCGTATTTAGCGATACAGTCGAGCACACGCAGTCTGTGTGTGTGTGTGTGTGTGTGTGTGTGTGTGTGTGTGTGTGTGTGTGTGTGTGTGTGTGTGTGTGTGTCGATGTGACCTAGAGGCGCGTAGTGGTCCCTTGGGTGCCTTCCCGGGAGGAGGTATCACCAGATCTTTGTGGAGGGAGGTGATCCAGCAGTATCGGTGTCATCTTGTCGCTGAGCTTATCCATCTTGTAACCGCTGGTGGACAAGTGGGCAGCCCGCAGACTGAAGGTTACAGCTATGGTCCTTCACCACGCCCCTTTATTCTATTGCGCTGCCACGAAATGGACAGGAAATGGCTTGTGGAAAATACGAGCTTTTCAAATGAAATACATGGAGGAAGGCCATTTGCTTCTTCACTTAATCGCTCCCTGTTTTGAGAGGATGATGATAATGTTCCTACCTATGAAAAATAATCTTCAAGTGTAAGTAATATTATACGAGTACGAGCAGAAGACTATTTAAGAAAAGAAACTAAAAAAGATTTATGTGACTTAACTTCCAAAACACTCGCAGCATCCCTTCAGCCCTCCCGTCCCTTTCCGTCACGCTGCCTCCTGAGAATAAAAACGCAGTGCTTGGACGCAAAACAAACTACCCGTTGTATTTTAGTGACGTCTGGCCGATACCTTGATTTGAGATAAGTGGAAAAGACTTACCTCAGTTTTGGGTAGGGGCACCACAGCGGCCTGGACACCACCGCACCACAAACCAGAACACTGCCGCAGGGGCGCTGACATCGCCACAGACCAACACAGCACTACCAATCCAAGCACCATAGCTACTGACCCCAGAACTGCAGCACTTTTAATACTTTAATACCATCATATAGACTGTCTTAGCGGTGCATCATCGCTGAATGGAAGCCACTTCTCACTCGCCGTAAAACTACGTAACATTGTATCACATCGCTACAAAATTTCACTCTGATGTCCTGTTTCATCGGCAAGTAGTAAGTAAAAAAGGAGTGTGATGAGGCACCCCTGAGAAATTTATAAATGATCTCAGTAATCCTCTAAGATTTATGCAAATATCTTTCCAGAAAACTACAAGTAGAAATAGTACACCGTATTTACATAAGAAATAGATACTACGCCATTACACATTTGACTAATACAACCCCAAAATAAACCATAATTTTACAGTATTGCATCACGAACATAAACAAGCAGCATGAATAAGCTCTTTTTATTGAGGGAATTCATTTTGATATCGTTACTTTAGTAGCAAACGGAATACAGTATTTACTCCATGGCGTGAAAATAATTCACTTATAAGAAAACAAAACGATGCAGGTTATATTGACAGATTTGATCATTTTTAGGTCTCACTGACGATGACTAACTCACCTAAATGCATTCCTTCCTATCAAATATCGGTCTACACAGAATTTCGTCCTTTTTTATCACTTCAACTCTTCCCGTCGCACTGGCCTCATCCTCTCGGCAGCTTCCGTCACCCCTGCCGCGCCTCCGTAATCACTCCCTCACGCGAGACCGCCTTCCCCGCGTCGCCCCATAGGCACCGCATCTCCTCGCTGTCTACCTCGCCGCCGCCCTCCACCACAAGCGGCCAAGTTTGTCAGCCAGCTTATCCATCTTGTTTCAGGAGTCTCTAACAATTGTTCCTCTCGGGTCGGGTTATCCCTCTGCATCTCGACAGCTGATGGCAAGTAAGAATCCCCCAGCCAGACCTCTTTCCCCGCCAGGCCCACACCAACCCGCCCACCCTCGGTTTCACGGATATTTTCAGAAACTAGATTTCGATTAAGATCCCGAGAAAGGTTTCACGGAGACGAATGGCTGCTGTCACCATAATGTCTTCATCAGCCACACCAATCACCGTCACGGATGGATGATGTTCCTTGCTAGTTTGAAGTCTGTGAGAGGTGTGCCGGGTTTTATCTATTCACTGTTGATGTTTCCATGAATTTCAGTAAAAACTTATATTAGAAAAATACTCTTTGTTATATAAAAAAAAAAAACTTAAATCTTCGCTGGTGGAATAGATACATGAACGCTTTCGAGAGAGAAAAAAAAAAGACATATACATGCACAATGTTTTAACACCAATTAAGACGAAACGTGTAGGAAATATATCTCTAATTTTAAAAGACCAATTCAGTGAGAATGGATACAGAGAGAGAGAGAGAGAGAGAGAGAGAGAGAGAGAGAGAGAGAGAGAGAGAGAGAGAGAGAGAGAGAGAGAGAGAGAGAGAGTTTCAAAACAATAGCGTATAAGCAGACACCAAGTCCTCGGCAGCAAGGCCCCGATAGTATCAGTTCCTTCCATTAGCAGCTCTCCCGACCCGTGCTTCATCACTCATATAATCCTCACTGAGACCCGCCACCTTCTTAAGCACGAGTCTGCCGATGTATATAATTTCACCTCAAAATTGCATGAAGCGACACCTCCGATACAAACATGGGAATGATTGTGCTGCTCAAGGTAAGGTTTTTCTTTGATATATTAGTGTGTTATTAGATTAATCAAGGAAGACAAGTCGTGGCAGTTATTGCTGGTGTTTTGAAGGGCCGGCTTGCCGCGCTGACGTACATCTGATAGCGCGTGAAGGATGAGTGACGCTGGGAATAAAATTAAGTCCCAGGCCAGGAAATGCTCCGCTGGCTTAATGTCCGCCACTTCTGGAAGGAGGAGGAAGAGGCCAGAAAGGGAGGAAAGGTAAGGTAAGAAAGGGGAGCCATTCTTCCTCTTTCATCTCTTCCTTCTCTTCTTCCCTTCCTCCTTGCCCGTAAAAATAAAAGAAAACCACATTTTTCTATTAGATTGTGTATTAGCCAAACTTCTGTTGGACATAACGCTAAGTAGTTGCAGCATATCAGTCTAGGAGATATATACACATGAACTACAGAGGACCATAGACAACTTTTTTTAATTGATTATGAAATATATTCTCTCTCTCTCTCTCTCTCTCTCTCTCTCTCTCTCTCTCTCTCTCTCTCTCTCTCTCTCTCTCTCTCTCTCTCTCTCTCTCTCTCTCTCTCTCTCTCTCTCTCTCTCTCTCTCTCTCTCTCAAAAACTTACACACACCGGTTTTTGCTAATTTTACTTCAGTGTTAATCGCTTCCCCGTAACCTTTTACCATTTCCTAGTGACCTGTGGGGATAAAAAGAGAGATAATATTGATGTAAGCCAACTAAACATGACTCGCTCCTTCGTAATTTTTTATCATTTTCTAATCGGATTTACAACGCACTCAGTTTTTTTTCTTTTTTGTGTAGACATGTTTTACTTCTCTAAAGGAAAGTGAATATCTTCCTGACTCAGAGTGAGTGCTCGGAACTTTTACTACTCGTGTCTGACTCTCCTCCTCCTCCTCCTCCTCCTCCTCCTCCTCCTCCTCCTCCTCCTCCTATTACGAAATCTCAATACCCTGCTTCCTTTCCTCCTCCAAAATTAAGTATTCTTTTTCTTCTTCCTCTTCCTCCTCCTCTTCCTCCTCCTTCTCCTTCTCATCATCATTATCATCCTCTTCTTCTCCAATTCCACACTTGAGTTAGATTAGTTTATTGACTAAAAGAAAAGAAAGATACAAGTAAATAATGTCTAAAGTAACAATGAAAACTATATAGAAAAACTATATATACATACTCTCCTGTTTCTCCTTCATCCCCCAAACTCTCCTCCCTTTTCTCCTCCCTAAATCCCAACGTACAACTTTTCCTCCTCCTTCTCTTCTTCTCTTTCCTCCTTCTAAACTCTACTCTCCCTCCTCCTCCTCTTCTTCTTCCTCCTCCTTTTCCTCCTATACGGACTGCTCTCTCTCTCTCTCCCTTCCTCCCCAAACCCCCCACCACCTTTCTCCCCGCCTCTCCCCTCCCTTCCTATCACCCCTCCTCCTCCCCACACTCCAGCACCACACTCGCCACTTTCCTGAACCTCATACATGTGGTTCAACTTTCACTCGACCAGACTTGTATCCGAACTTTTTTTGTCTCTCTCTCTCTCTCTCTTTCTCTTTTTCTTCCTCTCTCTCTCTCTCTCTCTTGCACTTTCCACCCAGCTGCTCTCCTCCAATGGGCGAAGTGACACAACCTTGAGACGTTAGGTAATGGGGTGGAAATTTTCATATGCAGCAGTAGAGTCAAAGTCATCGTTATGTGTGCATGATGTGTGTTTTTTATTGTTTTTTTCCTGTTCAGTTCATGTTAGTGTGTGCGTTTTGTTATGTGTAAAGTTGCTTTGGATTGTTCCTGTGTGTGTGTGTCATCTAGTTTATTTTCTCTGTCTGGTTTTATGTGTGTCTTGTTTGTCTTCGTCTAAGTTTCTCTCTCTCTCTCTCTCTCTCTCTCTCTCTCTCTCTCTCTCTCTCTCTCTCTCTCTCTCTCTCTCTCTCTCTCTCTCTCTCTCTCTCATGACGTAAGCTCGATAATGTACATACGCTTGACAAAACACCAAAAACACCACACGTAGTTCTAGCCAGTGATTGATGCCTGGGACGTGTCTTCGCGCTGGAGGAAAAGAGTAAGGGGTAAGAGAGAAGGGTAAGAGAGCCACAGCCTTGTTCCAAAGTTCCTCTACTGGCGTGCCTATGCAGGGGTGTCCTTGGTGACTGGCAGAGACGGGTGTGGACAGTCGGCCCTGCACTGCCCCACACCTGGACCTGATCCTGTTCCCCACAACCCTCCTCTCCTGTCTGCCTCATCACCTTGCGAGGAAGGGAAGGGAAGGTAAAGGGGAGGTACCACGAGGAAGGGAAAAGTGAGCCTAGTGTAATGGAAGGAGGAAGGAGTGGCATGTCTGGGGATTAGATGGGAGTAGAAGGAGGGGAAGGGACAAAAAGAAAAAGGAAAATCATGGAGTAGAAGGAGGGAGGTAATTGTGTACATGTGTCTACCTTACGTAAATCGCTAGAAACACGTGAGCTGGCGGGGCAAGGCGATGGCTGGTACCACAGTGAAGGCTGCGAAGGATTCAGATTACAATTACAAAACAAGGAATGTAGGGATAAGAGGGGCACCTTGAGAGGCTTGTCATTTAAGGTGAATTGTAATGATTTAACTGATCTTAAGACCTTCAAATCCCTTTATCCCTTTGCGGTGATGAAAGAGAGAGAAAAAAAGACACTCAATAGGGAATGAAGGTGCAGTTCTGGATGGATTGACGCGGAGGGAAGGCTGGAAGGTGAGGCAACGCTCGTGACTGTCTCATTAACCTTGGTCACTGTGATTGTGTACCCTCTGTATTCACTTTGTATGTGTGTTTACAGTCTTGACATTTCTTTCAATATAACTTTCCCAAGAAGTGCCTATGTTTTCCTCGTACAGTCACACAAAACACAGCTCGTGAAGAAAACTGTCCCTTTCAGCCCCACTCACCCCTAAGCAGATACCGTTATCCGTGCCTGCATGCCACAGCCGCACTTCATTACTCAACGCCTTAAGCAATACGGCTGAAACCGAGAGTAAGAACCCCTCCACTTCCCCGATACCAGGAACCTCACAGGAAAATTCAACTCTAGATACACTGAGAAGCCTTCCTTTCATTCCATTTTTTGCGCAACAAGCTTCTTCAATTAGCATCTTCTACAGGGGCTTCCGTGATGAACACCCATCCTGCGCTTCACCCTTCTCTTGTGGCCTTGTGTATGTGGCTCCCCCTGTTCAGCGTAGTGGCAACGCGCACTCCACCCCTACCCCGCCCTAAATTTATCCTTGGTCCTGCTGTCTAGCTGCGACCCTCACTCTTCAAGAAAAAATGGCCCCACAAAAAACAAAGAGGTACATATCTTCACGCATGAGTATGATTGCGTTGCGTTGTAGTGAGGCCCTGGAAGTTTTATTTTTGGAGGTGAAGAATAGGAGAACCTTGACCACTACTAATGCCGCTACTACTGCTCTTGCTTCTATTACTGCTGCTACTAATAATACTGCTGTTGCTACTGCTGTTGTTTTTACTATATTTGTGTGCGTGTGCGTGTGCTGTATGCCCTCCAGCGAATCTCGGCCGTGACACGTATCCCGCCACGCTCACACCCTCGCCTAATTACACACCCGGTGCTCAGCTCAGAACAGCGCCACAAGAACACTTCCAGACGAGAACAACAATTCCACTGGCCTCCATAGGTACCTGGCTCCTGCTACTACTGACCCTGAAAGACCTCTTCCTCTCCCTCTCTCTCTCTCTCTTCCAGTCTGGTCCAGGTGAGAGGGACTGGGGCATCCACAGACGAAAAAGTATCACTGCACTCCGTGAGAAAGTGAGATTTGATACCACTGCATTGTCTCGGAGGCCGCGCTCGTTTACCACAGCGATACGGGGAATTGTTGTGGTCGCGGTGGCAGTCCCATGGCAGTCCCAGAAAGGTGTGGGAGCAAAACACTACAAGGACAGGCCCACGTGTACCATTCATTACTATACTCGCTTCTTGTCTTATTGGTATCATTTTTTCCACTCTTTTTTCTCTCTCTCACCGGAGTGTAGTCATTCGTTGCGCGTTGTCACCGTAGCGTTACAGCGCACCACCTTAAAAAACCCACGTGTTATCAACTAATTTTTATATCGTTTTTGTGAAGCAATTGTTCTCTTTTTCTATAGACGCACTACAGAACATTAACTTCAAAGGTCATACATATCTCTTTTATCACCATAACCTTCGGGGTAGACGAGGCATGGCGAACTTGTACTACGGGCAGGATGAGGGAGCGAGGGAGAGGGTGGGGGGCAGGTCTACAGGTTCCGGGGAGAAGGTCGACTAGTTAGGTCAGGTCATGGGAGTTCCAGGTCAAGTCGCTCCATGGTCTAGGTGAAGGTGGAGGAACTGAAAGGTCGTCTGGGCTTGATAGCAACTCAAGGCTGGCGTCGCGGGATGAGACAGCACCTATGGACGAGGGTTACTCTGGTGGATACTGTGGCTTGAATGATGCATGCGTATCGCCACTTCTGCATGCCTTTACGTTTGTGTGTATGTGTTTGTTTGTTTGTATGTGTGTGTTTCAGTCTATTTCCTCTGCTGCATGTCTTTAAGTCTGTGTGTGTGTTTGTGTGTTTGTGTGTGTGTGTGTGTGTGTGTGTGTGTGTGTGTGTGTGTGTGTGTGTGTGCGTGTGTGTCAGTCTATTTCTTTCTTTTAGTCCCTTATAACTATGAGTGTGTCTTTTTCCGTTCACCTATATTTGTCTGGCTATCTTTTACTTATCTGTATATATTTGTTTGTACGTATTGTGTATGCATATGTATCTATGTATGTATGTACGTACGTATGTATGTATGTATGCATGTACGCATTGACGGGTGAATGTCTGTCTGTCTGTCTGTTTATATGTCAATTTGTCTGTGTCTACTTCCTTGTGAGTTTTTTCTTTTCTTTTACTATATACCTTCCTGTATCTCTCTCTCTCTCTCTCTCTCTCTCTCTCTCTCTCTCTCTCTCTCTCTCTCTCTCTCTCTCTCAGTCCTCCTCAATGAATAATTAAAAGAATAATCTTAACTCATATTCAAGTGTGTTTACTTTCCTCTTCATTCATCTTTTTAGGTCAACCGAAGTACCTTTTTTTTCCTTCAATTTCTGTTGATATTTTCCATTTGCTTGGTTTTAATACTTAATGGCTGCTCGTTGCTGGCTTTATTTTTTTACTATTATTTGTTTATAAGCTTTAGTTATATCGAGTGAGGTATGTAATGGTGTTATTTTGCGATTTTCTCTAACTTCGAAGAGGAAAGGAGTGGAAATAGTTAAATAAATGGACGTTTGCATCTGTTTATTGGTATTTATAAGTGCAATGAGGTGTATAGAGATAAAAGTATGGGAAATACGTAACTTTAGGGTGTGTAATGTGTCTTATTATCATCGTTATTTTGTGATAATATTGTGATTGTTATATTTACTAATTATTTTATTAATGTATTAGTTTGAGAAGTAGTAGTAGCAGCAGCAGCAGCAGCAGCAGCAGCAATAGTAGTAGTAGTAGTAGTAGTAGTAGTAGTAGTAGTAGTAGTAGTAGTAGTAGTAGTAGTAGCAGCAGTAGCAGCAGCAGCAGCGATAATAATAGAATCGGATCTAGAAACAGTATTACATGAAATTAGCAGTGTTAGTCCATTTAAAATTTAGACACTTTTCTTACAACTTTGATGAGTTAGGTGTATGTCCTTTGTTTTGGGCGTATTCTGAGAAGGAGGAAGGGCGAGGCGAGACGAAGCAAGGGCTGGAGTGAGCGATGCGGAAAGAAAAGAGAGAGAGTAAAGAGGAAAACTGTAAACACTGCATAACTTAACGGAAACTCTTGTCTTCATCACGAGAAGGGAAAAAGAAAAGAGTAGTCAGTCCTTCGCCAACTCTCACAGAGGAAACTGGGAAGAAATGAATAACGTAAAGGAAAGATGCTAAAAGGAAAATAGATATAAGAAGGAGAGAGAGAGAGAGAGAGAGAGAGAGAGAGAGAGAGAGAGAGAGAGAGAGAGAGAGAGAGAGAGAGAGAGAGAGAGA
>CM035207.1:10569974-10584825 GCA_020233015.1 Callinectes sapidus | reverse complement strand
GAGAGAGAGAGAGAGAGAGAGAAAGAGCGAGAGCGAGAGCGAGAGAGAGAGAGAGAGAGGGAGAGCGAGAGAGAGAGAGAGAGAGAGAGAGAGAGAGAGAGAGAGAGAGAGAGAGAGAGAGAGAGAGAGAGAGAGAGATTTTCAATAGTATATCTACAGGTTTGAATGAATTTTGCACGCACCAGGCCTCCTACACACACACACACACACACACACACACACACACACACACACACACACACACACACACACACACACACACACACACATTTATATTTGCTCACTGCACTTATCTATGTATTAATTTTTTTATTTATATATCTACCTGTCTATCTATCCATTTATATTCATAGATATATAGATAGATAGATACAGATAGAAATTACACCTCTACCTATGGCCATCAGCCCACACACACACACACTCTTACAGTTATCTAAAGGTGAAAAAATCACTGCTTGTTGAAAAGGCAGTTGCCATTTTCATCTTTTTTCCCCTACCACCTAACCTAGAGTAACGTGTTTCGCCTTTGTTTGAAGTAACATGCAAAGTTCAATAGCGTACTTTCGTAACAGCGTCTGCCTCATTTGGAATCATAGGTATTAGCTTTTTAGTAACTTTTCTAAAGGCTTACAATGAATCGCTAAAATTCGAACAACTGTTTTGTGAAGCTCCAATAATGTTAGCGGAGACGTGCCAAAGAGTTCCTGATTGAAGGTCTCAAACTGTTTTTATCCCTCACTAGACAAAATTCCTGTATATATTGTCGATTTAACCACCTTGTTCGAAAAAAAGTGTTTATGTATAAAGCTAAAGTGAATAAGAAGAATAATGATAGCGAGACTTTCTGCATAAGAGAAGCTGAATGCCTCCTGGAAACATTTAAAAAAGAGTGGAAGGTGATTACGATGGAAGATATGAATACTAAGGGAAGGGATGAAAGCGTTGATGAAGAGGTCGGCAAATGGGAAGCACCTGTCTGAAATGATAATGGTGATAGTTTGGTTAAGGTATGTGGACTCCCCCCTAGCACACCTGGTATTTTGTTCCAACCAGTTCACAGGTAAACGGAGAGAAAACGAGATGCGCAAGGTGTACAAAAAAGGTTTACTGATTTTACAGCTGCGGATTGAATGTTGAGAAAGGATGTGGTGAATACTAAAGTGGTGAGAGGGGTGTTTGAAAGATCGGGTCTTGTAAAAAGGAATGGTAATAAGGTGGCCGCCCTAAAAAGAGTAACAAAATACATGAAAGTAAAGTAAGGAAATGAAGCTTTCAAAGAGACGGACGTAAAGTAAAAAATACATAAAGAAAAGAGTTACAGATAATGTTAAAAGATAAGATAACGTAAGAATTGTTAATACTGTGGGTGCTTAGAATATGAAGGCAAGCTAAAATGCCATGAATTGATAAGTTTAGTGGCGAAGATCTGAAATTGCAGACAGTGATGAAGGTATCAACAATGAAATTAATGGTGGACGGATAGTGTTAGGTAACCAGTTTATATAAATAAGATGGAAAGACAATTTATTCATGCACATAAATTTCACAAGCCAAGAGAACTAGAACATGTACAGCTCAAAAGAGGGATGAAAAAAATAAAAGAAAGGTGGATAAAAAATTCTAGTAGGATTTTGAGTGTCATGTACAGGTAGAATAAAATGCTGTGCTGGACGAACTACACGGGGAAACAGAAAGGGGACGAAGCAGCTGGGGAAAAATGAAAGATGGCAACGGAAGACTCTTGAAGAAAAATAGTAATAGCAGATAAAAATCGACTGCCAAAAGATAGGATCACTGTAAACGTAAGAGGAAATTTAAGAGTCCTATGAAACAAATGTGGAAAAATCGAATTATTAAAGAAAGATTGCCTGATGGGGGATTCTAATTGCCATGTATGGAGAAAGTGTCATAAGTACAACCACAAGAAGTAACAGTCGTGATGGTGAGAGTGGAAGAGAAATGGTTTCTCAAAGAAGACACCGATGTATAAATGAAAGGAATGCTGAGGGGAGAGAGGAAGGCCTATCTGCCTGTAGGGCGGGAGGGAAGAGCGATAGAATATGAGAGAGAGAGAGAGAGAGAGAGAGAGAGAGAGAGAGAGAGAGAGAGAGAGAGAGAGAGAGAGAGAGAGAGAGAGAGAGAGAGAGAGAGAGAACAGATAAATGAGCTATATGTGCTTAGTATATATATAATTATTCATTTAATCAAATCTTTCTATTCACTTATTCATTTATTTATTCACTTATTTACTAATTTATCTATTTACTACTCATAGTAATGGAATAAAAGCTTAGAACACTGGCCACACCAAGGACAGGAAGTGTGTGTTGTTGTTTTTTCACTGCATTTTATTGTGTACTTAATCATTCATGGTGGGGGTTACTCCATCCCTCAAAGTCAACACAGTGAATGCTATTATCCGTGTATATATATATATATATATATATATATATATATAATGATAGTATATATATCTATATATATATATATATACTATATATCTCTATATATATATATCAAATCGTAATATATATATATATATATATTATTGGTATACATAGAGTATATGGATACATGAAGCGGTAGACACATGGGGTTGATAGACAGATGGATAGACCAGTATACAGATAGATAGGAACCCACCTGACGCCCTTCACCCCAACAATGTCGGCTGCAAATTGCACACAACTCTGGGGTGCAGCCGGTGAGGGATTTTTCATTTTTTCCCAGTGATTTGTGTCAACATAGGTAAAGGTATTCAAACATAAATGACATCTGGTCAGGGGCCGTTTGGCGAATTGGACAATTTAAAGAAAAGAAGTTCCTAGACAATCTCTTCAGCTTTTAGTGCCAGGCAGTTTGCTCACTTTTTTCAAATCTTTGTTTTGTGCTTCGACGAACACTACATATCACCAACTTGACTATGCCGTGTGACTATCATAGCGGCAGTGTTCACCTTTCACCCTTGCCTTGCCCCACCCTTGCTTGTGTCATCCCTTGTTGGTATAGGTGCACCCATCAAGGATTCCCAGACTGTGGTCGGTGTTATTGATTGATGCCATGTATGGGCAGCACACGACGCATGAAGTTCGGTGAAAAATAAATCTGTACATACTGGTCCTTTTTTCCTCTCTTTGCTTTTTTCGTGTGTAGATTCTTCCGCCAAGAATCAATGTACGGGGCTTGGTGAACGGGAGTGTGTGTGTGTGTGTGTGTGTGTGTGTGTGTGTGTGTGTGTGTGTGTGTGTGTGTGTTTGTCCCTCGATAGTAGATAGTGTAAAGCGGTGTGATTTGAGCTTTCATCTATTAATGACTGATATCGTGTTCTATTGGTAGTTAATGAAGACTTTCCAAGATTTATTTGAGGTTTTTGTAATAATCAAACAAAAGTTTCCAATACAAAATTGATAATGACCCATCTAATCTTTATATTCTTTGAAATTACTTCTGATGTGAGATCAAAGTGTTTGATAATACGCAGTACCGTCAAACTTCTGGCACGAAGCATCCAGATGCCTTCCGTAGTTCCGTGTCAGAGCAGATAGAAACTGTACACTTATGGGTCATCGTTCTTTCTTCGTCTAAGTTTAGCCACCAGGAGTTTACAGGCAGCAGTTGTTAGGTAATGTAATATCTTTTCACGAGAACCTTGCATGTTTGGAGAGGTATTATTAGAGATCATTTTATTTCAACCTCCTAATTTTCCTGACTCCAAGCACAGGAGTTCTGCATTGACACTCAGACATATTAGCGTGCTCAAGAATGATTCCTGACTTTCCTGGCAGCCCATATACCTCAACGTCTCCCGCCTCGCAGCAGACCACGTATTTCAGGTTCCAAGGTGTGCTATCTTACCTGCCATGGAAAAGTGGATTGAGGAACGTTTTGCAGTGCAGTGAAAAAGAGCAAATTTAAGGAAGAGGAGAACGCGGCTCCCACAGCATAATGAAATGTTGGAAAAAATAATATATGAAGCAGAAGGTGTTCAAAGAGAAAAGGGAAAGATTGTGTGAATGATACAAAATGCTATGATGACCCAAATGTAATGGATGAAAACAAGAAATCAGGAAAAGATGGAAAGAAGCAGATAGAAAAGCACAAATGAGTTGTAGTTTTCTAAAAAGAAAACAAATGTATTAGATTTATGAAGATTTTGTTTTCTTGGTCTCGACGCTCAGGAAATGTTCAAGTTTCTATTTACTGGTGTAGTTGTTTGTTATACTTAATGTCTTTTATGTTCAGGCACGGAAGTAATGAATATTAAAGTGCCACACTCTGACAAGCTCAAAGTGGAGCTTCGTGTGAACAACGTTTTTACTCGAGTCAGAATAAACCAAGAACAGAGAAGGAAATTTTCATCACAGAAAAATCTAACGTTTATTACATACATTACATACGTAGATGCGTCAATATTTCCTCAGCATTTGTTAAGAGAGAGAGAGAGAGAGAGAGAGAGAGAGAGAGAGAGAGAGAGAGAGAGAGAGAGAGAGAGAGAGAGAGAGAGAGAGAGAGCAAACAGAAGCAGCAGCCTGCCTTCTCTTTGTCATAATTACGGCAATAAATTAATGGCTTGGGATATAAATTACTCACCGACCCCAATTAAGTCTAGAAAAATTAATGAAGTTCCCGCACTATATTACAGGGTGGAGATGTATTGATGTGGTGGTGGTCAGCCCCTCGTGGCGGTATTCATCACCAACCAACTATAATAAACTGTTACTTCCCTATTTCTCATTTTCCTGTCCATTTGTGAAGGGAAGAAAAGTTACAGTTTCACAAGACATTTTTTTCTCATATAGTTCTTGTTTTCGGTCTCGAATTGCTGTTCCCGCCACGTTTATCGTTGTGTTATCTGTACAGATCATTTGTGTGTGTGGAGGGGCAGGTGTGGGTTGGTTGGTGGAGTGTGTGTGTGCAAGGACAGGTGTGGGTGGGCTGGTGGAGTGTGTGTGTGCAAGGACAGGTGTGGGTGGGCTGGTGGAGTGTGTGCGCAGCAGCAGGGGTTGGTGAGTCGGTGGATCAGTGGTTGTGTATGGTTTCCCTCTATAAGGAAAGTGTGTGTTCACGATCGTGATAACGTAGGACGGTAGAGACAATGTATCTTCCCTCCTTACTTTCAATGTAGGAATTATGGTTTTATTGAAAAAGAGAAGGACGAGGTTTTATTGAAAAAGAGAAGGAGGAGCAAGGCTCTCTCTCTCTCTCTCTCTCTCTCTCTCTCTCTCTCTCTCTCTCTCTCTCTCTCTCTCTCTCTCTCTCTCTCTCTCGTTACCAGTGTTAGAGTGTTAGTGACATGGATAGGGTACTTTTTCTCTTTTTCTTTCTTTATTTATTTTTTCTTTAGCTAACGAGATATGTGTGTAGGTAAGGGAAGGAGATGAAAGTAAAGTGGGGAAAGAAAGAGGGAATGCACACTAAGGAAAGAACAATGAGCGTCGCCATTCGTGCTGAAGACTCAGAGAATTGTGAATGTCGAGTTTTTGTGTAGAACAAGATTTTAAGAACGAGGACATCACCTCTCCGATCGCAGGCGAAAGGGGAATTGCAAGTCATTGTGTGTGTGTGTGTGTGTGTGTGTGTGTGTGTGTGTGTGTGTGTGTGTGTGTGTGTGTGTGTGTGTGTGTGTGTTCCGTGCATGCAATACATGGAGCAACAAGGGCACCCAAGTGTTGATCAATAAACATGTGGTTTGTATGTATAGTTCAGTCACGAAAGAAAAAAATAATAATCCCGTCAGCTGCAGGAGCAAATATTCATTGGTAAGCAATACTATAAACTAGTCAATGATAACTATATATATAACAGCATCCTTTAATTGCACCTTCAGTAAGAGTATCTGAATATCTTGAAACCAAACATGGAGTGCATATAAATATCTTTTTACTTTTTCTCCTCCTCTGTCTTCATGGAGCTTGGTATCACCGAGGGAGTCAGAGAGAGAGAGAGAGAGAGAGAGAGAGAGAGAGAGAGAGAGAGAGAGATGCGTTCCTGTGGCCGCTCGTAGCTCACCACCTTATGTCATATGCGTATCTTCCGTCGAGGTTCAATGGATATCATCTTCGCCCAGTACATCATCGTAATATGATACCTGGTCAACCCTCTTATCTTGTACATCAACCTAATATCAGGCGTAATAAAGGTGTGAATCTTCCATTACGCAGGGCCAGAGCTAATTGTGGGGTGGAAAGCTGCCGCCACAATCAACCCATGACCGCCATTTACCGGATGGTGGCAACCCCGACCACCCAGCCAAGCGGCAAGAGGCTGAGCTCCGCGCCGCACGCCCTCGTCCTGCAGGCCAGCATGTTTGTCCCTGAATGTATCGCCGGAACACATCTGCTCTCCCGTCGCGCTGTCCCTTGGCGTAATTAGCAACAAATCATTGACAACACTGGCAGTGGCTAACAATCTCTGGCTTCTGTGTAATGACAGGGCAGCCGAGGATAATGTTCTGTAATAACAAACACTGGTCTGCCAGCGCCGGCCGCAAAACTTGATTGAGTCTCCCCTTAAGGACACCGTCTGTTTTCTGTAATGATGCCTTTGCAGAAAATGGACGGCGGTTGCCTGCTTTTATTGAGTTACTGCACATACTATTGCAGTGTCTCTTAATATCTTTCTGGCTTCATTTGAAACGCGCGGCAAACCTATTGTGGGAAAATATGACGCAAATATTTTAGGTGTTCTCAAAGCAACAGCAGCGTCCAGCCAATGGAACCTTCCAGTTCCAGGGCTAACAGGGGACGAAGAGGTGCAGGTTACCTGTCGGCCAGATGCAGCACTCGGGGTATAATTATCCAGGTGTTGATAGCCGCGTCTCCACTCCAGGCACCGCGTTTGTGTCTGTGAGCCACCAAACATTTCCCTCATTCCTGTGTGTGTATGTGTGTGTGTGTGTGTGTGTGTGTGTGTGTGTGTGTGTGTGTGTGTGTGTGTGTGTGTGTGTGTGTGTGAAGAAACCTTAAAGTATGTGTGGGCGGCAAGGAGAATACTTGCCGAGTGTCTTACGAGCGGAAGGAAAAGTAAGCTTTAATAACTCTTAATACGAGGTAATTAATTGATTATTCATTGAATAAATTCTCTCTCTCTCTCTCTCTCTCTCTCTCTCTCTCTCTCTCTCTCTCTCTCTCTCTCTCTCTCTCTCTCTCTCTCTCTCTCTCTCATGTTAATCCAAAGTAATAGATTCCCCAAAACACCGAAAGACGGATATCACTACAGTGGGCAGTGTTCCAGATAGCGGTCTGGGCCACAATTCAAGTCATGGGGTTGGAAAAGCCAGCCAATGCGGAAAAAAAAAAAAAATTTAAACATATCAGACTTTGTACAAGTTTTCATTCAACATATGCATGGCCTCGCTCCGCTCGTGCAGTGCCGTAAGTCCACCAAGGGATTATCAACCGTGATGGAACACCGGGTAGCGATTCTTCCTCCTGCATCCGGTGTTACTCCTTTTTTGTTTCTCTCTTTTTTTCATGCTTCTTTCACCCCGCCCGTCTTCCCGCTCCTCTTCAGATAACGGGTCGCTGCACCTCGTACGAGAAAATCAGCCTTATGATGGGTTTTTTTGTGTTTCGCTGTGGAATATCCTTGGGGAAGTTTGTCATAAGTGTTACGTACTGAAATCAGACACACACACACACACACACACACACACACACACACACACCGCTGCCCGAGCTTCCAGATAGAGGATGGAATCTTAAGTGGGACTTTTTATGTGCGTGTGATTGTTGTGACTGCACGTGCGTTCTCTGGTGTAAGATTTGTAGCAATGACCGATAGACAAGAGGCGTACAGTGGACTTTTTGTTAAGTAGGAGAGGAACCGGGCAAAGACAACAAAACTTACAATTAAAATAAAGGCCCACTGAGGTACCGGTCCTCTAACAGGGTTAAAAAGATTTAGCTAAATAAATGAATGGAATAAATGTCTTCACACCTCCCTCTCAAGTGAATTCAAGTCAAAGGAAGGTTGAAAAAGTATAAGCAATTTGAAAAAGTACAAGCACTAACTGGTTAGATTATTGATTTTTGATATCTAGTAGTAATTGTCAAATTTTCATAATGACGTAGTTTTCTGTAGTCTTTTGGCAGGAGAGATGTAAGTGTAGCGCTGCATCGTCATTCTTCTCAGGTCAACGGCCACCTGTCAGTATAACAGTAGCACTCGCCAAGGTCGAGGAATGAATCTGTTTGGCTTTACTGACTTATGACTCGATGAAGGCAATCCATTTGTCACTTTCTCTTGTATTATATTGGTGTTTTTTTTAGGCAATGAAATAAACGGTTTATTGAGTAAGTATTTATTTAATTCATAACACTCTACTGGGCTCATCAATACTAACAGTTTCACACTTTGTATACCAGTGCATTATAGTGTAGCAAGGAGTATTGATACCTTTTTTCTTTCTCTCTCTCTCTTTAGGTTCATTGTTGGAGGGAGTCCTTGCCAGTTGTACCATAATGTAAAGAAATTCGTAATTATTTAAGACTGACGCCGTCTGACGTGCAATACAGGAGGGGAGGAATCGTCTACCTTCCCTGCCATCACTCTCTATCTAGGTCAGTCATCACACCGGCAGCATTAGCGAGCATACCACTGTCTTGAATTTCTAGGAAGAGATACACCGTCTCTCGTCTCTCTGAATCGAACACCACGTTGCTTGAGGTCGATACAGGTTGTAGCTTTTCATGGCAATATTCTCGCGGTTTTGCCACACATATCTGAATTACTAGGAATCATGCGCGCACACACACACACACACACACACACACACACACACACACACACACACACACACACACACACACACCACCACCACCACCACCACCACCACCACCACTACCAAACCGTACCATACCACACCACACCGCACCACCACCATAACGATACCATAGAAACAGTAACAGCAACACCATTAACAACAACAACAACAAACGCACTTACGAAAATTTTATTTTAATATGTGTATTCTATGCGTTAGATTGTGAATGTGAGATGTACGAAGGTTGTAAATTTTTTTTGGTAAAAAAAGTTTCTTTCCGTCGAATAAGAACTATAATGATATAGGGACCATTTACAAGCAGTGTTGCATACGGTGCTAAAAGTTTTGATGTCTTCACTAACAAGCCGTGGCGGGCTTTACCCCGTATCACAGTCTTGGCTCGCAGCAGATCAGGTGCAATGTGGCAGACTGCATCCAACTGTCAACCTGTACCCACTGCTTCCATCATTTCACTTCTCCGGCTCGCCTCTACTCCCATATTACGTAGGATCTGAAAATAGCGTAGGATTCCATATCTTTCATTTCCACAATGACGAACAACTAGATTCATGTCATACTTTTTGGAAATCAACTATCAAGAGCTAAGTCTGCCAGGTGGCTGTCAGCATCAGGGAGTGATGAGGCCAGTCGTACATGTAGCAGGGAAAGGAGGAACAGTGATAGGTCTGTATATAAATAAACCTGCAATACTTATTCTTAAGAGAGTCACTTCATCACGGCATAGTCACTTTACTTTTGCTTGTGCGAAAAAGTTTGATAAGTGGAGCCGCATTCTCAGTTAATCCGAAAGTTAACGACAAAGGGAACAAAAACAGGATGTTGCAATGCTGCGTCTGGTGACATGCGGCAGCTCCCTCGCGGCACAACAGATGCCATCATTATAACCTTATTTAAGAGTGGACCGCCTTGTCTCCCCTCTGTTATTTTCACAGTGAAGTCGGATGGATGTCTGTATATGTGTCGGTTATACTGTTTGTCTCTAAAAGTTTGCTGCAGTCTTCTCATGAACCTCAGATCTCAGGTCCAGCCAGACTCGCACAGCCAACGAAATTACAGTGAAGTAGAGAAGGCGCCATTGTGGTAATTTCTTGTGCGACGAAGATTGCCATCCGAAAAGTTGTTTGCTGTCGAGAGTCACAGATCATCCTCGCCACTCCGGTCGACGGCACAGCGGAACTCCGACGAAAACCCAGCACTCCCTCTTGGCCGGTGTGGACTGACTACCTCTCCGGGTGATGAGGGTATCGACTCCAGCCCTGCCACCGCTATGCTATGACCAGACTCCTCATACATTCTCTGTTGAACTTTCCCTCCACACCGTATCAAATGTAAACTTTGATGTGTTAATGCGTTACCATATTGGGATGTAAGGAGCAGAGCCCTCTGTCGGCGTCGGCCCAGACAACTCGCCGCCAGGGGAAATATTTGCGGCCGCGAAGGACTTTGCCAATCTGCTGTCCCTTGATGGAGTGTCTGTGCTCCCTACAACACCCAGTCCTCTCACCCGTCTCTCTCTCTCTCTCTCTCTCTCTCTCTCTCTCTCTCTCTCTCTCTCTCTCTCTCTCTCTCTCTCTCTCTCTCTCTCTCTCAGAACTGACAAAACACATCCGTTGAAATGCCATAATCTTACAATCAAATGTTTCCTTATATTAACATGAGTTAGAACGGAATCTGTTTCATCCTCCCATTCTTGTGTTGCCGGGATGATGCGCGCCACTACAACAAGGTCGGTGTATAGGGAGCGTGTGCTACCACAATGAAAGCCTCTCCACGCACACACACACATCTACCATAAAAATCAATCTCGCATCGTCGTAATTTGTGATAACACGAGTAATACCTATTATCGTCCAATGATGGCGGCCACAACGTTCACAGTATCGATCATCGTTATCGTATCGCATCGTACGTAAAATGTTGGTTGTCTTTTGCCACAACTCGCCATCTGGGTCGTGTCCGTCCATCACAGGAACGTGATACACCACACTGAGACGTTTAAAGGCGCGCTTCCGAAAACAAAACTGTACCGTGACATTCAGTCGATCCATCCAAACTTGAGGAGAGAGAGAGAGAGAGAGAGAGTCGTACATACATACATTCATACATATATACACATACACATACGTATATAAATAAACGTGAGAAACAAGAATGACCCGCCTTAACGAACACATGCAACACTTGGATTTCAAAACACTGGCACAGACACACACCTACCTGCCCATGCAGAGACGAGGAAAATCAACACCGTTACGCCACACGAACTACTTATACTGGCGACACCACCACGGACTTTCTTCCATTGGTAAAGCGGGACATTTACTACCACAGGTCGTCATGTTGCCACCGCCTTTCCCTCTACGCCCTCCCTGTCCCTCATCTACACGTAGGGGAGACAACTCAGCTCACACAATAACTGTATATCACGTAGATCGACACACAAAAACGGCAAGGCTATTTCCTGGGCTGGAGAGGCGAAGGGAGAGCGGGAGGAGGACAAGGGGGGAGGACGGGCGGAGGAGGGAGAGGAGGAGAAAGGCAAGGAGGGGAGGAAGGTCTGTGGGGCTCCTCTCCTAAAAACAGGTGGATATTGGGATGAATCTGCCAGTCAAGTCATGCTGCCGTGAAAGTATCTCAGACTGG
This sequence comes from Callinectes sapidus, assembly GCA_020233015.1. Taxonomy (NCBI): domain Eukaryota; kingdom Metazoa; phylum Arthropoda; class Malacostraca; order Decapoda; family Portunidae; genus Callinectes; species Callinectes sapidus. Next base: position 10,573,394 of record CM035207.1, on the reverse strand, counting down.
TGCGTGGTATGAGTATATCGTCCACCCGTCCTTCTCCTCCACCACCTCCTCCTCCTCCTCCTTTCTTATCCTCCTCCTCCTTCTCCTCTTCCCCGTGTTGCTCCTCCATCATCTTCCAGTCTCTCTCTCCTTCCTCTTCATCCTCCTTCTCCTCTGTGTGTGTCCTGCCCGTAAGAGGAGGGAAGAGAAAAGAGGGAACGCACATTCCTAGTAAGTTTCGTGAACTGAGCGCCTTATGCGAAACGGGGCTAAAACTCAGGTGATTATGAACCTGTATTTTGAATCGATAAGCTGACCTCAAGCATCCCATTACCCACCCACCACTCCACTTCTTCTCTTGATCGCTGGTTCTGCTTCATCACCGTTGCTCCCACTTTTCCTTTTCCTCCTCCTCCTCCTCCTCCTCCTCCTCCTCTTCCTCCTCCTCCTCCTCCTCCTATTCTACTTCCTTCCTTCATTTCCACCGGATATTCTTTTATTTCTGTTTCTTTCTCGTTTTCAGCATTACATTATTCCCTTGAGTGTGTGTGTGTGTGTGTGTGTGTGTGTGTGTGTGTGTGTGTGTGTGTGTGTGTGTGTGTCATCAGCGATACATAATAAGTTCATGAAGTTAAATTTTCTCACATAAACTTTTTTTTTCCCCCTGAATTTAATACTTCGCAGTGTGTAGATCACCTTTTGTATTCCCCCAATCTGTCTTTTTTTTTCTTTTTACATTTTCTTTCTTATACCCCTGTGTGTTTTCCTTTGAACCTTTTCTTTTCTTTTCTTTTCTTTTTTTTTCTCCCTCTTCGGGCCCTTCGCGTTTATCAATTTCCGGTAGTTTATAACCCTCAAAACACACGGGGCAGCCAAGGACAATATCCCCTTGAAATAATCTACCATCCTCGCGCCTTTTTTCGTGTAATTGAAGATAAAACTTGACTCTCTAAACCTGTTATTGGTTGTTACGTGGAAAGTGCTAATACGTATGACCGTCCGAAGACCAATTTAAAAGCAAGTGGTTTTTGCTCCTGGTCTCTCTGTCTCTCTCTCTCTTTCTATCTGCCGTCCCACAGTCTTCACTCCTATTTATATAACGCTATTTCTTGGTCATTTTAAACTTTTACGTGTGTATCATCTGATGTGTGTGTGTGTGTGTGTGTGTGTGTGTGTGTGTGTGTGTGTGTGTGTGTGTGTGTGTGTGTGCTACAACCTCTTCATGCGTCACTAATGAATGGTTCAGAGTGGCTTGGGTATCACAGGGATTGCAAAGCTACATTACATGCTTTACTAACAGTACAGAAGCTAACTGGCTACCTTTGCTTCCTTCCTGATCTCTCTCCCAAGCAACTGTATACTAAGCTTTGTGGAGGGAAGGGAAGGGGAAGAGGAGGGGGAGATCTGAACCAATGTCATTCCGCAGAGGAAGTTTGGCTGGGCTCTAATGTGACGCTCTTACATTTGTCGGATTATTTACGTCTCCCGGGAAGTGATGATTAGATCGAATTGCTTCCCTCGCGTGGCGGTCCGAGTTTTACCTGCTGATGTCCTTAAAAGATGTGTGTGTGTGTGTGTGTGTGTGTGTGTGTGTGTGTGTGTGTGTGTGTGTGTGTGTGTGTGTGTTATTCGTTTAATATGTTATTTTAGTGATAATGTGCTAATTTTTCTGTTTATTTATGGTCTGCTTTTGTATAAACACACTACAAAAATGACCGGAAAATTGGTGAACCACAAAATAACATGTTTCCATAAAAATATTAGTGTTACGAGCTATCTATCAATCAATCAATCAATCAAATGTGTGTGTGTATGTGTGTGTGTGTGTGTGTGTGTGTGTGTGTGTGTGTGTGTGTGTGTGTGTGTGTGTGTGTGTGTGTGTGTGTGTGTGTGTGAGTACAGCTGTGCGTGCGAGGAGATAACATAAATAAACATAGATCTGTATTAATGATATCATCGTTTATTCTGTGGGATTTGTTGATTGCAGCCTTTCTGTGATTGGTGAGTGTCCCCCTTAACGATATTCACAACAATTCAATTAGCAACTGTAAACATCATGGACATTTGAGATCAAATATAGTTAACAAAAGGAATCTTGTTAGGTAGTGTTATTTTTCTGTTTCATATGTATCAACGTGCGACGAACACTGGGGCCGAGATGGAGCAGCAGATATCACGCACGGCAGAGTGTTGCAGCAGGAATATGTTGAGTGTGCATAGCTGGGTGGGTCAGACAATACTCATGCTTGTTTCTTTTTTCTTGAAAGTCGTATGTGTTTAGCAGATTCCCTGGAACAAAGGCCTATTGCTGTTTTATAGATAAGCTCCAATACTTACTCCATTCATCAGCATATTTCAAACCATCGTCTTACATACTGTGTGATTAACTTTTGTAAATACTAAACATTTACCGCTATTAGTGTTAATATATTTGTTACATGAATGTAATGCAACAACACACAACCTGTTACAAAATCAAAATTTAAGAAAATCTCTTTCTTATCAACTCCTTCGATAGCTCAGTTGGTAGAGCGGTGGACTGTAGTGGTTCAGAAGCAGACATCCATAGGTCACTGGTTCGAATCCGGTTCGAAGGATAACTTTTTTTTTCAAAGTAGTGAGTTACTAACACATGTTGTCCATTCCCCTGTCTCTCCGGCAGCGCAATATGCCTCTTTGTTGGTGCATCAATTTCTTCTAGTAAATCGATAAATCGCTCTTTTTATTTCTCTTGTATCGTCTTTCTGAAGCAAAATTCTTATGATGTTCTTGCTAACGTCTGTCCACTTGTTCATTATCGGGATGTTTGATTCACACAAATGTGATAATTATATTTGAGGCGTAAATCATCATTATTACCTCATAATTTCATGCAAACCAAAAATTATGATTTGTCGGATTTACACAAAAACTTAGAATTTTGCATTGTGATATAAATTCATGTTAAAATAGCTACTTGAGCACTTCTAAGACCTCAAAAGAATACTAAAGGTTATTTATGACAAGTCTCGGTGGTGGGAACTGTGTGGATTGAGACAGATGGTACCTTGACAATTGTTGGCGTTGCAGTGTTGATTTTGGACAATTTTTGCATAACCTGTTTGCCAATTATCACTGACAAAGGACGTTTTTTTTTACCACCTTCCTGTTGTATATTATTTTACATTTATTTATTCAGCTACTTACCTACTTATATATTTGTCTGTCATTAAGTGATAATGCTAATTTTGTGACATATTTATCTATCATGAGGAAATACTGATAATTTATTGGAGTATTTAGACTGTTTGCCTGCAACTGTTTACAGCATCTATCATTAATCACCATTCATTCACACACACACACACACACACACACACACACACACACACACACACACACACACACACACACACACACACACACACACACACACACACACACACACAGATATATATTATA
>CM035207.1:10552703-10565318 GCA_020233015.1 Callinectes sapidus | reverse complement strand
TTCTTCGTCAGTTTACATACAAAGCACCATAGTCACCGTTACCTCAGCAAAGCTCATTTTAAGGCATTTCAATAAATATCACATGCCTTTCCTACACTCATACGCGATCATCGTTGTTTGTTCATTTCAGCTGACAAAACAATAAGCAATGCTAGCCAGGGATGGTGGCGATGGTGGTGATGGTGGTTGTGAGGAGGGGGGGGGGGTGAACAGCGGTGCCGAGGAGTGAGGCAGCTGGCCTGAGGGTGCGCCTAAGAATCTGTGACAGCCTGGGAGAGTCGGGGTCAAGGGGAGTCACACGCCAACGTGAACGAACACACTGAGACAGACAACAGTGATCTTTGAACATTTACACAAAGATCAGAAGACAAAATTTTGGAATTCTCGAAAGCCATGGAGGGCTGCTGGGACCTTCTTGTCATCCTGAGGTGGTAATCACTGTGACGCGGCCTATTGATGAAGGGCGTGACGTGAAGAATATTCAGCATGGTACTCGTGTGTGTGTGTGTGTGTGTGTGTGTGTGTGTGTGTGTTGATAGTCAACATTTAGATTATTCCACTTCCTGAAATAACGTCAAAAAGGATTATGTCTCTGCGAAAATGAGAACAACAACACCTAAGAATAATTAAAATATATTTGCTTGAGACAAAAAAAAAAAAAAGAGAGACATATGGGTGCTGCTCCGCGAAGAGTCCCTCTCACATCCCAGACACAGGAGCTGCTGACCCTCATCAGTCACAAATAATTACAACATTACTAAACATCGCCGTGACGTGGGAAGGCGAGAAGAGGGTGTGGAAGCCAGTATGCGTTCACCTGTCGCTGTACTTCCTCTTTCGTCTCGCATTTGGCAACGTTTTCTCTATTAACTTCATAATGGAAATGATATATGAAAAATCACAAGAATAACACTATAAGCACGTGAGGGCGAGGTGTGAAGCGAGGCTCAGGCTTCGGATTACGACTAGGGCAGAGGTGTGAAGAGGAATGCAAGCTGAAGAAACCTGAAACCTGTTGTGTCACCCTCAGCCAAACCTGCCGACTTGACGCCCACCGACTCTCCTCCGCCCCCGGCCGTCCCTGCGCTCGCCTGGACGTTCATTCCCTGCAGGCCAACACCACGTCAACGCAATGATGACTCGAGGACAGGAAAACTCATGGCTACGTGGCATTTAATCATGAATAAAGAGGCTAAGCTGCAACACTGGCCGCCCGACTCTGGCCCGCCGCCGGTAATGTGATATGTGCTGCCATCTTGCCGTACCAGTCCGCACTAACACCTGACTAGCCACCTCCCCAAGCCTTACCTGCCCAATCAGGTCCACTACGCCTTTCAAAATGCGCCCATAAGGATATACGTCCCAGAGGTTTATTTCACCTGGGTATAGTTTTGTTGTTACGACCATCTGATGCAGCACACCTCCATAAGCATCAGTTTTCCTTGTCCTAAGACGTTTCCTGGGCTGTTTTGCTACTGTTTTGTTATTCAGGAATTATAAGTAAATAGCTGATCACGCATACACTTGGACTGAGGACTTGTGTGTACTGTAGCTGGTGTATTCCTTGTGGATGCAACAGCAGACATAAGATGTAGTAGGTCAGGGGTGGCGTGGCTTGAGGGACAGCCAGGTGTTACCCTCACCCCTCCCTTCCCTCCATCTTCTCGGTTTCCACTGATTAAAAACTTGTTAGATTATGGAGAAAATTTATATCAAAATCGAGGGTGTTTGTATTAATTAGAGTACGTTATGTTTCATCTTTATGCGTATTATCAGTAGGGTTATTCTGTCCGCGTATCCCTGTCTTCAGAAATGTGCTGGAAAATGACAGTGTGCTTTAGTAGAGCGCGTGTGACAGCATGGATCCTTCAGTTTCTTTGCTAGTGAAGGTGCGTTGCTCGTGAAGTGAGGGAGTCCTTTCCTCGACCTTAGCAGTTCAGTGGGCGGAGTGAGGGGAAGAGTGACGGCTGAGATAAATGGGATGGGAAAACATAAACACTAATAAAGTAACTATTGGTGTATTTGTGTTTAGAAAGAAGGCAGTGACAGTGAGCGTTCCTCTTGACTGTAGAGCTCGGGAGGAAGTCAGGGGAAAGTGAAGTGGGTGGCATTGCTGTGGAACGAAGGTGTAGTGAAAGTGAGAAAGGGAGAAAGACAGGCAAGTGTGTGTGTGTGTGTGTGTGTGTGTGTGTGTGTGTGTGTGTGTGTGTGTGTGTGTGTGTGTGTGCCTTTGTGGTAGTTGCGAGAATGATATAGTGAATTAATAAGGAAGCTTTGGGTTTAACAGTGTGGAGGTGGGGCTGTTGCGGTGTTCTTACAGTGAAAGAAGAAAAAAAAACTCTTTAGGTTATGAATGAAGTTTTAGATTAAGTGACGCGTGTTGGCGATATTGATGGTGATGAAAAGGTGCAATGAAGGCAAGGCTAATGCATGCGAGTTGAAGCGTGAGAGAGGAACTTGTGTGGTGAGGGAAGGGTGCTGCTGTTAATGATGAGACACAGAATAAATATTTAGTGACACAGATACATACACAGACTGTGAAAATGGTTATAATATCAATAAGATGTGAAACCGAGATAAACAAAAAAAAAGATAAATAAATGAAACTAAGATGTGACTATAGGAAGATGAGTAAGTGTGCTGCGGAATGGTGCTATTGGTGAGAAAAATACACTGGTGACGGTGTAACGGTGAAGCGGATGATGAGAGCGACTGGGTGCTGGTGGTGGCGGTGGGTGGGTGAGGAAGGATGTGCTGGTGAGAACGTAACGGTGAGGAGAGGATTGGGCATTCGAGAGAAGGAGCAGAGGATGACGCTCATAGGACGTTACAATCGGTTCCCTCTGCTGTTCTTACTTTGAGACACCAACACACCCTCCGTAGCCGCCCCGCCCCTCTCCGCCCCCTCCAGGCCTGCTCGGGGTGGCGGGGTGGTGGACAGTAACAGCAGCAGCAGCAGCGGTGGCGGCGGCGGTAGTGGTGGCGGCGGTGGCAGTGGCGGCGGCGAGGGTGGTGATTGCCTGGGTTCCGCGGTGGCTTCATCCGTGGTGTTGGCGTTCCAGTCTTGTGTTTTGTGTTGGTTTGAGTTGTAATGTAAAGTGTTGCTGTGCGTGAGTAGCTCTGTTGCTGCTGTCGTTGATGATGTTGTTGTAGTTATTATTATTATTATTATTATTATTATTATTATTATTATTATTATTATTATTATTATTATTATTATTATTATCGTCATAAGAATTGTTATTGTTATTATTATTATTATTATTATTATTATTATTATTATTATTATTATTATCATGATCATCACCATCATTATCAATTATATTTTCATCTGCATTGTTATTACTGTTAGCATTATAGCTGTTCTAGCAACAATAGTAGTAACAATATTAGCAGTACTAATAGAAGGAGGAGGAAGAGGAGAAGGATGGGGGACTGCTGTTATTATTTCATATTAGCTCTATTGAGTATAAACGTAAGGAGCAGCAGACGAAGAGCACCGTCTGCTGTGAAATGACTATGGCTTCTTCTCACTTGAAATGGTTGTACTGGAGGTCATTGGATTTAAATAAAAGATTTCATCTCTTTTACCGTGAGGGAGAAGACCAGGAAGAGGAGAAAGTGAATTATTCATCATTGAAGTTATTACAACTTTTTTGCATTATTGAAAATGTTGTAGATATGATAGACGCCTGTGTGTGAAGGGTGGGTGGGTGGGGGCGTGGGTGTGGGTGTGATTGTGCGTGAGTGCCAAAGGAAAGAGCGATGTTCAGTGGGAGAAACACACAACAATTCATAGAAAACGTGTTTATCATTTATTTTGTTCAGTATGAATGTCGTTAAATATGTACACAACTTCCACGTATAACTATTCTAGAGGTCAAGTTAGGTTGCCCTTGACAGAGTTACATAACAACGGACACAAGAATAGCTACAACAGCCAATCCTGAGGAAGTCACATTTGAGTCACATCTGGATATTCGCTACCCGAGTGAGGAGAAGGAAAAGAAGACAAAAAAAAAAAGAGAAGGAAGAGGGGGAGGAGGAGGAGGAGGAGGAGGAGATAAAGGTGGGGAGCAAGAGGAAAAAGAGAAGAAAAAATGAGTCAGTGTGTCACCGAGGTCCTCTAACGTGAGCCTTTTGTGAGGGCTCAATAGAGGCCGATTCCCCTCAAGCAGCGGGTCATGGTGCCTCTGTTGAATGTTCTCACGGAAAGGCCGTGTGATTACTCATTTTTTTTATTATTGTTATTATTATTTTTGTTTTTATGGACAAACATTGAATAAGTGAAGTTGTAGTTTGGACAGGAGAGGCTGGCTGGAGCTGTGGGGAGATGAAGCAGTTCTGTGTAACCCTTGGTCGGGGGGAGAGGGGGTGAAGTTCCCCTCACAAGTACAGGATATTTTAGTTTGTTTAAAAATTTGTTTCCAAACCCAGCGGCTGAGCGCGGGCCGGGCGGTGACACTGCGTTACGCCTAGTTGAATTATCTCTAAGCTAGTTTTGGTCAGAGTTATGTACAGGCGACCCATTGCAGATAGATTTTTAACTAATCTATGAAAACATCATTAGTGGGATTTTATTTTCATTAATATACAGCCTTGTTCTATCTCGACCGCAAGAAGAGCTGAGGGCGGGTCGGGATATCCTGGTCCTGGGAACTGGAGGGAGGAGCCTTTCCCGTCCTTGAAGGGTTATACTTATCACTCAAAAACTCTGTATAAAATTAAATTACGTTCAGTAAACAACTTAATCTTTATTATAACTCTTGTTGCCTAATGGAAGTAACATAAGATAATTTTGTTACACATAAGAAAAAAAAAAAAAAAAGATCGTGAAACTTAAGGTAACAAAAATAAGAAAGCTATATGACACCAACTTTTTTTACAGGACACTCTCAGATCACAATTTTTTTTTATTTTAGTTTTTACTGTACTGGGGAGGGGAGGGTTCGGTGCTGGCGGTGCTGGAGGCCTCACCACCTCCGACTGTGAACTGTTCTGTACTAAAAAATAACAGCAAAATTTATCCACGATCACATCTGGCCCGGAAAGGAGCGGGTTTGGCACATGAGGGTCAGAACACAGTAACGAGGACGTCCTTAAGGTTACTGCAGCAGTGCGATGCAGCCGTGCCAGTCCGCAGTCGTGGCCGAGACAGGAGTGACGCACACTACCCTCCTGTGGGTCTGTTTCGCTGCAAGTTTCATCACCACAAGTGTTCAAAACGTCCAGCAGACCAGTTAGCATGCTATACAACACAGCTGATTTAAATTTGGCATAAAAATATATTTCACATATGGATATGACAGTGTTACTCTTAGGTACATGGACCGCCAGTGCTCGAGGGACAACATTTGGTGACGCTAGCGAGGGGCGGCATCGCAGCATGGTGTCGCACTGGCGCTTCTAGCATTGACCAATCCTATCATATATTAGTCGAGGCCTCATTATCACCGCAGTGCTTGTGTTGATTAATAACAGAAAAAAAAGATCACACAATTTCCCAGATTCCCACTTTTTTTAACTTTATGGTTAGTCCTCTATACTATCAATGCTGCATGACGACAGAATGTGACAAGCAATATCCACCCTTAGTTTGTAGTGACATTACAGTAAATTCATCTTTGTTGTGCAGTAACAGACACAAAGTGACATTGAAGAGAAAACAGCAGTTGTAAAAAAATAGTTTACAAACTGAAGAGTGAAAATCGCCCGTCCATGGTGACAGTGTTCGGATGCGAGTAAAATGCTGATCATCCGTCGAGTCACATTAACTTCAGTAAAAGACTTTAAACTTAATTGTATCATTAGGGGCTTTACAAATTACACGATAACATGGTTGATGAGACATGTACGGTGCATCGTGAGGATCTGTTGCTTCCTGTCACCCGAGATTCGTCCGGAAAGACGTCGGTGGCTCAGGGACACCTGGTGGTAGGTCCTGAGGCTGCGCGGCGAGCGTCTGGCTACACCTGCCGCCACGCTGGACGCCTCACGCCTTAGACCCGCACCACCAGGCTGGTTTTGTGATATAAGCGTCTGTTGTTGTAGCGGTCACTGGGATCATCAGCACTTTAATTGTTGTGAGCGTCGTAAGTGATGGTGACAATGGAGAGGATGAGGGTAGTAAAACAATTGATGCTTCAAGGGCGATAACAACACGTACACTTCCTGGGGTGCTTCCCCTTCTCGCCTCTATGAGGGGGTGTTCATTTCATTGCGAACACCCACCAGTCAGGCTGTGGCAGCTGGTAATTACACCGTCCCTCCAAAGGAAACACCGGCTGGTTAGTAGTCTCACCACGCACTGTTATTGATCATGCAATTGCACTCCAGGTTCAATTATACGTACTGAGTTTTCTGATGAAATGTATAACAATAGTGCAGCCGCATCTTTGAGCTACGTCAACATATATATCACAGATAATAATATTCAGTAAATATTACTCTTCGTCGGTACTCTAAAATGAATCGCAACCTAATACCTATAAATTTATAAAATCATTCGAGAACTTAATAGCGTTGCTGCTGGTGTGCTTGTCTGCGTCTGTTGCCGGGCACGGCGGCAACACTGGGCCACGGCGACAGCAACGGAAATTTCATCGGAAAGTTAAAAGTAAAGTAACAGGTCGATTACATTCGCGTCAAATGTCATGGCACTCACTGTCTTCAGAAGCAACACTGATGGCACTGACCTCCAGGGCGCTTAATCGGGGCAAGGACGCCCTTTGGTCACAGGTGCCCTCCAGGCCACGCTACTGTGTCACTACAGCGCGGTGCCAGGCCGTTAGCGTTCATCGCAAAAATATACACTGCACTGCATTTGTTTCCAGGATTATTTTCCTTAGCCGTGGATACATTGTTGGTGGGGGCACAAAACTCGTTAAAACAACAGCAGGCTGGGGCTCCACTGCGCACCACTGGAGGGCGAGAGGCACAACTGTACGACATTTTGTTTTCGGGAGGGACAAAGATTGGCAGCGGTACACAAGACCTTGACCAGACAAGCACAGGGCCAGGCAGTGATTGAGGGCCGTGGCGGGAGACGTGATGAATGCTGGAATCCGTGGTGAAACATTCTGCCCACGGCGGCCACTTCAGCAGTCGGTGCCGCCGCTGCTTATCGCCTCTTCTTGATGTAAGGTGCGGACCAGTGACGGACGGGCGGTGCTTGATGCCCTGGTGGGAGGGGTGCCACTCTCCCCGTGCCCAGGGCCCCTCTGTGCCCCACGGGACCCCTCGCGGCTGACCAACACGTCTCATTTGACTCACAAACGAGACGGTTCACCATGATGGATCTCCACCCGGCCACTCCTGCCACACCGTCACTCCCCCGCTCGCCCCTCCCGCTCATCCTTCTCTTGTTGTTGCTGCACTTGACTTTGCTGTTGCAGATCATTTGTCCGTTACAGTTGTTGGCGCTTTTTCTTGCCTCTTCTCCCCTCGCCTGTTACTGCTGTTGGAGACAATCGTAGGTCTCACCAAGCAGCAGGAGTGTGCTGTCCAGCGTGCCGCCCCAGGCACTAGCATCACCAGCCTGTCGAGAAGAACAGTACCAATCAGAACTCCATCCAGATTACCGTGCACTAAATACACACACACACACACACACACACACACACACACACACACACACACACTATTAATGAAAACAATAATCATAATGATAATGATGATGATAATAACAATAATGATAATAATAATAATAATAATAATAATAATAATAATAATAATAATAATAATGATAATAATAATAATATTGTCATTATCATCATTATTATTATTATTATTATTATTATTATTATTATTATTATTATTATTATTATTATTGTAGGAAGAAATATATTTCTCTAAATCATAAGTGAAAGCAAACCAGCAATGCATCTCCGCCAGCGTCGTCGGCTGGTCGCTGTGAGGAGGACATGCACTCTGCAATGCCTAATTTTGGTGGTTCGGTGGGCGATCCAAACACCGGCAAGCGTGGGGCTCACTCCCGGCACAAAGCAGGACGCAAGTCGGAACCAAGTAATAAGGTGATCACGAAAGCGGGACCGGCTGCCGCCCCTGCACCATTTTAAAAGACAGACATTAACACCGACTTCCTGGAACGACAGCGGCCAGAAAGGGTCGCTGACCTTTCGACTCTGCTTTCATTTATTTGTTGGGAAACTGTTCAGTCCATCCTCTCTTTTTTTCTTTCTTTCTTTCTTTCTTTCTCTTCTCGAACACAAAACGCACCTTCCTAAACCCGTTCCTGAATCTTCTTCAGTTTTCTGCTCACATTATATATTGTAAAATTTGACGCATTTGTTCCAGATATCACCGGGAAGGTCATCTTGATGAATAGCTGGTACATGCTAATAGGGAAGGCGTGTCTGGTTTTAATGTTTCCAATGAAAGACAAAGTCGTGATGAGAGAGAAACTCCTCCTCCTCCTCCTCCTCCTCCTCCTCCTCCTTCTTCTTTCCCTCTCCTCCCTCCCAACAGTCTTCATGAGGTCCAAGGGCGAGGGAGAGTTGTTGCGTCATATGACTTGCCTCGGGGCAGGACCAGTCTTGCGTTGACTATACGATGAGATGGGAATGCGGAGAGGAGGAGGAGGAGGTGCCGTGTGGACGAGAAGTGGGTCGAGATGTGGATGTAGGGATGATTAGGTCAAATAGATGTGCTTTCTTCCGTGTGTGTGTGTGTGTGTGTGTGTGTGTGTGTGTGTGTGTGTGTGTGTGTGTGTGGTGTTTGGAGTGCGAAACATGAGATAATATATTCACTTAGCAGAGTATAATTAAAGTGAAGGTTAAACGTCCTGGCAGGATGAACGGAAAGTTGAAGGAAGGGAAAGCTCGTTTCTGGCAGGTCAGTCCAAATGTATTAAGAGAGAGAGAGAGAGAGAGAGAGAGAGAGAGAGAGAGAGAGAGAGAGAGAGAGAGAGAGAGGAAAGGGGACAAGAGTCTATGAAAGTATCATAACACATATAGGACGAGGCCATTAGACACTTGATTCTCTCTCTCTCTCTCTCTCTCTCTCTCTCTCTCTCTCTCTCTCTCTCTCTCTCTCTCTCTCTCTCTCTCTCTCTCTCTCTTTGTTCCTCCTTCGGAAACGCCACTGCTGTCACGTACTGTCAAGATATTTAGCTTTTCTTTTTTTCATTTCTTCATCATTATCACTGTCTTCCTTTCCCTTCTTTTCGATTCTTGCTTCTTTTTTTCGTTTTTCTTGTAGTATTTATTCACAACATGTCATATGTAGCTGTATTATTATTATTATTATTATTATTATTATTATTATTATTATTATTATTATTATTATTAGTAGTAGTAGTAGTAGTAGTAGTAGTAGTAGTAGTAGTAGTAGTAGTAGTAGTAGTAGTAGTAGCAGTAGTAGAAGAAGCAAACTCGTTAGCCCACTGGTAGCATTTTACTACACACTGCACAACTTAACACAATAAAATTCCCAGCGTTTCATTCCCTACGTTAATGGGGCAGAGATCTATGCTTTACTTTGGTAGACGTGACCAGTGCAATCAGTCCTGCTCCTCATCTTGTTCTCGAAGCACTAGATGAGGCAGCCTGCACTGTACCACGGGTCACTGCGCTGCGCCACCCGCTGATAACCGTGACCCACAAGTTTTGGCGTCTTATCTTCAAGTCATTTCAACACGCGGTAGAAGTTATTATGTTTTCGAGGACGTTTTCCTATCTACAATTCAGTACAACTTCCCCTATGATCAAAAGGAAGGCAGCCATGAAAGATCTTTGAGAAATAAAAAAAGTTTTGTTTTTTCAAGTGTTTTCATGTTTTTATTCCTAATTTGACATGGATTCTGCATCTTAACAGGAAATTAGCCATACTCATTCTTACTGATAACCACCAATGCCGTTTAGATTATTCGCGAAGAGAGAGAAGAAAATGTTTAACAACTTTTGTACTGGGGCACATTTTTATATTTATTCTACTTATTATTTTGCTTCAAAAACTTCAGTGGGGATTGAGATAATATAGACACTAGCCATTAATTTTCTGATCTCCATACACCCTTCCTAATTCCAATAAAATCGTCTAATCACAATCAAGACTCGTGGTCAAAATGTGTCCCAGTAGTGAAGTGTTTAACAATACGGACAAGAGGTAAGTGTACGGTGTCCCTGGTGGTCGACGTGAGGGGTCTGAGTGGCCCTTGAGGCGGGACGGGGCGTTTGTGGGTGACCTTGGCATGCTTCCTTATCAGTGAGGAGCGTCTGTGTGGGCCAAGCGTCTGTCACCATCATGTGTCTGTCACGGTCTTGTGATCGATCAGGTGGAAGGACGATGATGATTATGGTGGTGATGGTGATAGTGATGATGGTAATGGTGATGGTGATGGTGATGATGGTGGTGCTTTCATTTATATAGTGACGTTCTTAAAATGGAGATAGTGTGTGGGGAAAATGATGAGGAAAAACGCAAGGAAGGCGAGAGAAAGAGGATGGTGGTGGGTGTGTTAACTCCTTCAGTACTGGGGACACATTTTTACCATGAGGTTTGGGTATGAATAGACGATTTTATTGGCATTACGAAGGGCCTATGGAGATTAGTAGATTAATGGACAGAGTCTGTACTATTCTAATCCCCACATGAGTTTCTGAGGCTTTATAAAATCGCCAAATAATAAGCAGAATAAATATAAAAACGCGTCTCAATGCAGAACAGATGAATGATAAATGACGGTGAGCAACACGAACAAGAAGAGTGGAAGGACACAAGAAGCGGAGGAGGAAAAGCAGACCAGGACAGCGAAAGAAATGCAAATATGAAAACGAGGACATTACAGTGATGATTACTAACATAATGGTGACTGCTTCTGTTAGTGAAGAGAAGACGGGAGGGCGAAGAAGCACGTGAGGAGGGAAGAAGCGAGAAAATAAGGCACGATGACGAGAGAGAGAGAGAGAGAGAGAGAGAGAGAGAGAGAGAGAGAGAGAGAGAGAGAGAGAGAGAGAGAGAGAGAGAGAGAGAGAGAGAGTTAACACGTGTATGATTAAACGTAAGTAACACGTCACACACCGTCAGCATAGTGCCTTTCATCCCCGTTGTCTTTGCGATTACATTCCAGTGGTGTTCCTTGAGGGTGAAGATAAGAACACTACGACCTTCTCCCCCTCTCATGTCTCAAGGGATTTCCATAAATTTGTATGTTTTTTTTTGCTAGACTATCAGTTTTTATTTGAGGTTTTTTATTTTTTTTTATTCTATTTATACTATGTTTATTTGTTTATCTATTTATTCATTTCATATTAATTAAGCTTTTATTCATTTTTTTTCAGAATGGTCTCTCTGATTCAAATGATGGTAAAGTCACAGTGGTGGTGCTGGACTGAATCTTTTTGTCACCATTTACTTTCATCATCTCCATGGTCTCTTAACAGCAGCAGGTCTTTGTACAACTTCCTAGCGATGAAAATCCTGGAGATGCTGATGAATCAAATCTTCTAGTAAGCACAGCCGCTCAGAGCACCTCGTTTGTCCGGTGGCCATGGCAAACTCTCTCAGCAACACAAACACGGCGAGGCGCGGCGCCAGAAATCATCAAATCTGCCCCGAAAATTCCTCATGAGTTACGGAACCTATGAAGCACCGGCGTGTTAGAACTTGCGTTGCCAGACCAATCACACCGGCTAACTAGTCTGCAGCTCGGATGTCTTTCAAGGGCCGCAGCTCGCTCAGCACAGTGCGTTAGCAGAGAACATATTATCAGCAATAACCATTCCTTTTTCACTTGTGTGGTGGCAATAACAACGTGTTAAAAATTACCTTTGTCAGGCCATTCTCGATCAACAATTGAATAAGGTGCTACACCTTGTTTCCTAATCACAGCCGCCACGGTTCTACGTGAGTGAAAAGATATCATTTCTCTATAGAGATTATACAGTTAAATTACACGAAGTTGAAATAAAAAAGAATGGAAATGCTTGTTGAGGTTTTGACAACACATCTCCAATTTTGTGCTGGGGTGCAAGTAATTAGCCATTATTATTTTCAAGATTTGAACCCCCTTGCAATTGTAATAAACTGCTTATTGTCATTATTATTGTCATTATTATTATTATTATTATTATTATTATTATTATTATTATTATTATTATTATCATTAGCATTTTTATTGTCATCATTATTATTTGCCCAGTGAAATTCTTAGTCCTTTTACCGGAGTTTTGTATATCCTGTTCGGAAATTCCAGTATTACTGACGTTAGCAGATAAAGTTAGGAGAAAGGAAATAAAACAGATAATTGTGCTTTGTGTGATATGTGAATGCAGGTGTTGGAAGAGACAGAGGCCACCAGGAGGGCAGAAGATGGAGCCAGAAGGGAGTGTGTGACGAAGGAAAGGAGCGAGAGGAGGAAAACAATGAGAATGTGAATAAGGAGAACTATGAAGATAAAGAGCAGAAGAAAAAATTTTGGTATGCTGGGAGAGAAGGAGTAAGAAGAGGAGGACGACGAGGAGGAAGAGGTGGATGAGGAGGTGGAGGAAAAGGAGCAGGAGGAGGAGGAGGAGGAGGAGGAGGAGGAGGAGGAGGAGGAGGAGGACGAGGAGGAGGAGGAGGAGGATGTCCTGTCGTCGCCTCTCCCTCAGGATC
>CM035207.1:10522046-10546628 GCA_020233015.1 Callinectes sapidus | reverse complement strand
CATCTTGCCCGACCTCGACGTGGTAAAAACACCCTCAGTTCGTAAAAACTCTACCACCACCACCGCAACCACCACCACCACCACCACCACCACTACCATCCCTTGTCATTTACCTACACGAGCACCTCCATCTATACCACCTGTCACTATCCGTCACTTTGCTTCCCATATCTATCAAACACTATAGCTGGTTTACCATTCCCCTTCCATCTATCCCCCCGTCAGACTTCCTTATCACCCACCTCTATGACACCTGTACCTCCCTCCTTCACCTTTTATTTCTCGTCTACTACCTACTTTCTTTGCCACTGACACGTCACTTGCACTCACTTATCCCCTGCCCACTCATCTATTTCATCTTCATCACTGGCTTCTCTTTGACACCTCCTCTTTCTCCTCCTCTTTCTCCTCCTTCCCCTCCTGACACCTTGCCATCACCACCTTCACCTTTCCGACATTCTCTTCACCTTCACCTTTCTGATATGTCACCTTGATCATGATTCGCGCATCCTGTGTTTCCTCAGATTTTGTTGTCTCTGGGAGGAAAATAACAAGAAATCCTTTATCTTCTTGTTGGTTTTTTGTTTCTTTTTTTACGTTTGTGCATGCGTATCATGGATGAAAGAGAGAGAGAGAGAGAGAGAGAGAGAGAGAGAGAGAGAGAGAGAGAGAGAGAGAGAGAGAGAAATGCAGGTGAGGGAAGAGAGGTTCTCAAGGTCTTGCCTCCGTTGCCTTTACACGAGTCGTGTTCTCTTGCTCCCGTCACACACACACGCACGTGCGCGCACACACATACTCACACACACACACACACACACACACACACACACACACACACACACACACACACACACACACACACACACACACACACTAATTAAGAACCCCTGGCTTGTCTTCCTTCCTCCCTGGTCTGATGTTAAAAGCCTTTATCCAGTGGTCTATTGGGTATAATGAGCGGCTTATCTGAGGTTTTACGTCCTTGGTTTAACGAGGTTTAATGGATGTTTTATCTGGAGGTTCACGATTGGGGTTTAATTGGCCTTGTTACCAGAGCGGGTGTCTCGAGGGGTTCAGCTGAGGTGCAGATGAGTCAAGGTGTAGCTTTAGGACGTGTTCGTGGTATCAGTAAATTATTGTACAACGGTAGTGCAGTTTTAATGTTCTCTTTTTAAATGACATATCTTGCTGTTCACTGTATATATAAGAATGCTCATTGTGGTACTTTCACTCATTTTCACACCCTGTGCTAAACGTGTCTTCAGTGCTCAGTTGTGCGGTGCTTCTTTCTTTATTTCTTAACATCTAGTGTCAGATAATGGCGTTTTTTTCATGTCCTAATTTGCATTAAAATAGTAAGATAAACTGGAAGAAGCACTCTGTATAAACTTTAAAGAGTATTCGTGTTGAATTATATGATTCTATTTTCGTAACATAAGAACAAGCAAAATTTAGAAACTTGCAAGGTATTGTTTCAGCTCTGGTTCAGAAATAGATGTGTGTGTGTGTGTGTGTGTGTGTGTGTGTGTGTGTGTGTGTGTGTGTGTGTGTGTGTGTGTGTGTGTGTGTGTGTGTGTGTGCGTGCGTGTGTGTGGATGCATGTCTGCATTGTCTTTCTTAAATATTTTTAGGAGAAAGTTCATAGCTATGATAATATTTTCACTGAGTTCCGTGATCCATAAAAGGTTGAGAACCACTGTCGTAGAACATCATTGTGACTCCTTTTTGCCTTGGCCAAGAGGACAGGAACGTCTCCGGGCTCGTGCCGCCGCGGTGGGCCATCCACTAAGCAGAGTGACAGAACAAAGACGCCACCTCGTCCTTGGCCCTCCGTGCTGCCCCTCCCTACCGCCACAACAGTGTGCGGGGATGCTGTTGTTTACTGAGGGCCAAATTTTAAAGTATAATGAATTGGTTTCGGTTTTTTAAACTCCAAATGACTTCAGTTGTCAGGCTTTTTTGCCAGGAGAAACAAGATCAAGATGGCAAGAGTAGCATCAACATATAAATGACCATTAAAGCCCAGACTGACATAAACGCAAGTCAATGATCTGGTTTCTTGATATTCATCTCATTTTTGTGGTGGCACAAAGTATAGCATCGCTTCACCCTTCGCCCGCCGCCTCCCCTCCGTCCTCATCCTCGGCTTCGCCCACCAAGGATCTCAGGACTCTATTTACTTTTCGATTAATGTTCCAAGTTTAGCTTTATGACACTGTGCGTGAAATGAATGAAAACCTGAGCCACCGAGGCTAGATGGGGAGCGCAAGGAGAGAGGGAAGCACACGAAGATATATAGTAAGGCTACGAATGAACGGAAACGCGGCGGTCAGAGGTCCGGCGTCCGACTCACTCCCATGTGATATGATGCGTTTTTTATACGGGAAGGGTTGACAAATTAAAAGCCTTTCTTTGTTACCTGTCGAGCCTCCGCTGACAGGACTGCATCTTGATGATAATGATGATGATTATGATGATGTTCATGGTGATGAGGGAACGACAGACGAACCGTCCCACCCGAGGAGACAAGACGGTACAGTCACTGACTCCCAACACCGGTTTTTCAGCTTCCCTTCCACATTTTCTTTCTTGTTTTGTTCTTTTTCTTTGACGTATTCTTTTATTTACGTACGTGTCTGTCGTCTTTCTCGTCTGCTGAGCAAGGCACGCGACCAATTTTTCCATGCCGTAACCCCGATTTTCTCCGCCTGTCTCCGGCGTTTCAGGGACGTCCACCTCTCCCTCTGCCTTAGTAGCATCCTCCCAGGCAGCGGGAAGCCAGAACACCTCAAACACTTCATAATCTATCACATTTTAATTTATGACTGTGGTTTAGTGACAGACACCCGCCCACCCACCCATCCACCAACACACACACACACACACACACACACGGTGCACGTGTGGTATGCATATGCGCATGCACGCACACATTTACGCACATTATTTACTTAACCGATAAAAGTATTTAGAGGAAACACTTGACGGTGTCTCATAAAGAAAGTCGAAATTACAAATGCCGCCCCATTTTCAACCTAAACTGGAACAGCCTGACTAACCAGCATAATTGGCAGTTAGTGAGAAGGTTAAAGTCTCAGACCGATTCTCCCACTTCATCAGCGGCCCATCGAAACCCGATGTGGAGTCTGCTTTGGGACCTAGCGACGGAGGAGCATAAGGGCGAGCACGGCTTGCCTTGAGTGCGTGGGTTACGCCCACAGCACCTACGGTAGCCAGACCAAGACAGGAGTATGGGGCATTAATGGCATCTCGACGCTGATTATCCTAAACTGGGATTTTTTTTACCCATACCACCTCTTAGGTGCTTAATTTGTAGTGCGGTAATTACGCGTCTCTTTTGGGGGACAGTATAGAGGGAGGGTTGGGGAGGCGAGGGCGGCGAAAGCCATCACGAGTGGCAGGATGCGGGAAGAGCTTCACTCGTTACTCACTTCCTCACTCATATTTCTTCTTCAGCAGAACTTGAGGTTTTTACACATGTCTGACACCACATGGTGTGATCAATGTGCTGTATATTAAAGAGTATTTTTCCTTTTTCTCAAATGTCCAGTGGCGGAGAACGTGTGGCATTTCTGTAGCTCATGATGATGTATTATTTTCATCACGACCACTCATAAGTTTGCTGCTAATTGCTTCGTATCCGGAGTCTGATCAAAACCACGACCGAGCCACGAGGGTCGAGGCCGACCAGGATAAGAAGCAATTGTTGTTTTTATTGACCTGCGCTTCAGGGAGCGAGCCGCTAAACAAAGACAGGACCTTCAGGAACCAGTAACAGTAATAACAATAATAACAAAAAGAATTATATCATTATTATTGTTATTATCATCATTATAACTATTATTGTTGCTGCTGATGTTGCTATTGTTTTCCTTGATGTAGGAATAATATAAAAAATAAAAATAATGGTAGTAGTAGTAGTAGTAGTAGTAGTAGTTGTTGTTGTTCTAGTAGTAGTAGTAGTAGTAATAATAATAATAATAATAATAATAATAATAATAATAATAATAATAATAATAATGTATTACTAGTTTCGCTATGAACGCATGTATATGTGTGAATGAATACTCAGCACAACACTATTGCTACATTTTTTATATACGATGCGATATAACACTTCAATGTTCTGTCATTTATACATGTACACTATTTCTCATTCAAATCGTCAACGGTACACAATAATCTCCTTAGCTGTACATTGCTCATCAATAATTTCATCTTATTTCTTTATGTATCAATGGAATCAAGGCGTTCTTTACGGTGCCGTGAGGTGAGGACAGTGTGAGGCAGCAGTGATGGATATTATTGGGCGTCTGGCGGTATTGTATTTGTTCAGGATGAGATTGATGTGCTTAAGGAGACGTTTATACTTGACTTGATAAAAGGTGCTTGGTTTGCTAGATCTATGTTGCGTCAGTCGCTGCTGTTGTTGTTCTTATGGCTGCTGCTGTGCTATCTGCTACAATAATTGTTATATAGAGTTATGTTGATATGAATGTAACAACAACAGCAGTAGTCGTAGTAGTAGTAGTAGTAGTAGTAGTAGTAGTAGTAGTAGTAGTAGTAGTAGTAGTAGTAGTAGTAGTAGTAGTAGTAGGAACAGCAGCAGCAGAGTTCATGTTTTCCTCCCTAAATAGTCCTTTCTTTCCATACCGTTTCTCACATTCACGCCCTTCTCTCCCTCATTTTCTCCCTTTTTCCTTTCCTCCCTCCCTCCCTCCCTCCATCCTCCCTTCCCTCCTTCCCTCTCACTCTCACCATCCTATAGCAGCCCATTGACCCTTTTCCTGTTAAGAGTTAAATGATGATGGATGATTTTCTTAAGTGGAGCGAATGATTTGTTTCCTCAAGCCGTCAACTCCTACCGCTGCTCTCGACCTTGACTGAAAGATATCAAGTTTGCTCGTCTTCGTCAGCTGTTTGAATGAATGGATGGCTATCACTGTACACTTGACTGATAACAACAACAAAGACCGGAAGATTTGGCGAGATAATTGAGTATATATATTACTGGATACTCGTAACTTCCTGTATTTTTTATATTTTTTTATCATTTTTTGGCAGAAATATTCTCCTGATTACATATATCCATCACACGTGCGCAGTCAAGTGGGGAAGAAACCAGACCTTGCTTGTACCTCTTTACTTTATAAATGACCGGAGTATAGGAGAAAAATGGGAGGCGGAAGTCAAAAGCAGGAGGGAGGCGCAGTGTGAGAAATGTGGTGGCTCTGCAAAGATGACATTTGGACGTCCATTAACACTAGAGTTCCTGGAAAGGTGGACTGCTGTACCTGGCAATAACAAGTCCATCCTCCTCCTCCTCCTCCTCCTCCTCCTCCTCCTCCTCCTCCTCCTCCTCCTCCTCCTCCTCCTCCTCCTTTTTCTAAACCTCATCATCATCATCCTCATCCTCTACTCTCCATTCTCCTTGTCTCTCCATGCACGTCTTGTCTTACTTCATCCTTCCTTACTTATGAGTTGGATTCTTGTCATATCCAGTGTCTTTCTGAATGCATTATTGTGCAGAAAATTTCCATTGTAAGAAGCTTCTCACTTGGATTTATTTTTTTATCGATATATTATTGTACTTAATTTGTAGACTTCAAATCTGATCGGTTTTACAAAAGCGGATTTTCTTCTTTTCTTTAGTGCTGTATTTTTTCTATTTATTTATAACAAGGGAGAGAGAGAGTGACAGAGAGAGAGAGAGAGAGAGAGAGAGAGAGAGAGAGAGAGAGAGAGAGAGAGAGAGAGAGAGAGAGAGAGAGGTGTGTGTGTGTGTGTGTGTGTGTGTGTGTGTGTGTGTGTGTGTGTGTTTTAAGTGATACATCATTTTATTTCCGTGGATGTTCATCATGGTAATGTCTTTGTGTTATGCACGTTCTTCACACATTGTCGATAACAGACTCTCTCTCTCTCTCTCTCTCTCTCTCTCTCTCTCTCTCTCTCTCTCTCTCTCTCTCTCTCTCTCTCTCTCTCTCTCTCTACCACTGTGTGCAATATAAGCCACTTGCAAGCAGCAAAAACCGTATAGCATGTGTGTGTGTGTGTGTGTGTGTGTGTGTGTGTCAGTGCGTGCGTGCGTGTGAGTGTGTGTGGCGGGGCGGCGGAGCAGGTTACGAGCGCCTGGCGTAACACAGACCAGACCCCGTAATCTCCACTAACATTACCCAAATTACCAGCCAGACAGCTAACTACCTTTCCGAGCCACAGCCGAGCTACGTCACACCACACTTTCCGCTCTCATCCGTACTATTCCCTTTTGTTTCGCTGCTTTGACTCTTCTTTTTTTCCCCTTCCCTCCTCTCTCCTCGTTCAGCTTTGCATCTGCATTTTTCCCATTCTTTTATTCCTTTCCACACCTCGGCAAGTCTTGCGTGGCATTGGCAGGTCGTCAGTCGGTGTACATCTTCCTCCCAGTGTAATGATCGTCCGGCGAGGTCGCGGGGTTGATGGATAGAACAGGGACAGAGGACGGCGAGTGATCACTGTGCACTCCAACTCCTCTCTGCTGGCAATCCCATCTTGGATGGACGTTCACCTTCGCATCAATGATTGTGATTTATAAACCTCCACTCGTACGCTCTGTTACAAGGCAGTATTTCTCTCGTGAGTTACTATCAGACATCAAACCTTTTCTAAGGCAGAAGGAAACGCTGCTGCTATTCTTGCCTCATGTTTCAGTTCTCAGTATCGGGGCTTGGGCCATCCAGTGGTGGGAGTGTCCGGTTTTGACACTGCCGCTGCCGCTGTATTCGTCCTTCACGTTAAACGCGGGGCTCTTGAGCGCCCTTGACATAGAGGCGGTGAGGACGACTAAATGTGTGAGTGGAAATGATTCTTCACCTTGAGAATCTGGCACGAAGTTTGCAAAGACACACTCACTTCCATGTGACAGTCAGCGCAAGACTTTATTCTTTCGCGCCGCCAAGCAGCCACTAGCCTGCTGCCGCCAGCCACCCGCCTCACCCACTAGCCGGCAGAGTAGCCACAAACCACCAGTCACACAGCCACACCACCTAACCTCCACTCATCCATCAGCCACCCATCTTCTGAGAAAACTAAACTAACTATCTTTGCCACTTAAAACATGTGGACATCTATCCAATCACCCGGCAGCTGGTGAACGAATCATGTACGCTGCTCTGCACCAGTCACAGTCCATTGTTTCCAATCCATCCAATCCTTACCCTTGCATTTATCAAGTCATTCATTGGACTCCTCTAATAGCCGTCCTCCAAAAAACACTGACTACCCAGTAAGCCTGTTCATCACACCGGTACCAAGCCTTTCATTCACACAGTCGCCTCTTCACCCAAGATGAGTAACTAGAGATAACCGCCTTACCCACGGGATGTTTAGCAGCTCACTTGGCCGGTTCAAGACTAAGCAACCCAGCCAATCACCCAGTTAATCCCTGACTGGATACTCTGAGTCGTTCTATAAGTCTTGGCGGCACTATCGTAACACCTTAGTTTCAATACAAAATACCCGGAAGCAATGCAACTAAAAGTATACACACATATATTGACAACTTTCTAATATTTCACAGACTTGCCAGCCCTTGTCTTGCCCTCCTAACCTGCAATCATTGACGTGGTTAAAAAATATTTGATTGCAAAAAAAAAGTAGCAGGAAAATTATAGTGATTTTTATAATTTCGCTTTATATATGTTAAGTATGTTTTCTTCATAAGGCGTCCCAATGAGTATGGGTCGATAATAAAGAGCAGCTGTAGTGTATTATTAGCTAGAGCGGAGAAGTGTGTGTGTGTGTGTGTGTGTGTGTGTGTGTGTGTGTGTGTGTGTACGTGTGCGTGTTTGTATATGTTTGTGTGTGCATGTGTTCCCTCTTTTTCCAATACATTCATTGGCTGTGCAGTACTGAAAAGAGAGTCTATATAAACTGTGTTATGAAAGAGCAGCACTTTTGGAACTATGCATATATTCCAAGAATAATTGGTGTTCTTTTTTACTAATTTGTTAATGTATCGCAGGTGTTGCGAAGAGTATACGATATGTAAAGTGAAAATAAAGAGATTTTCTGTCAAAACATGAGGCAGGTATGCCTGAGAGAATCTAATCTATAAGGTCATAGGTGAGGAAGCCTGAATTTCCCATGATGGATCACGTGATAAGGTAAGAGGGATCCATCGATGCTGGTAGACTTGGCCAGCGAGACAGCTGTACGGGAAATGAAAAGGAAGAATAACCTTCAAGGAAGAAGAAAAAAGAAAGAAACGTTGTAAATGCGGCCTTCAGTTCCAACTCTCCAACACTTTAGTAAGGCAAACGATTGTGAGGTCTATAATAAGGGGTGCTGCGTTCGCTAGACCTTGTTCAAATGACTCCGGCGTGACCTCCGCGCCGTGCAATTTTCACTGGCTACAGACGCGTGCATATACATTCTCGTTCCTTTTCGATTCCGTTTCCCTGTTGTTTCGATGTTACTCCTGTATATTTCACGGTCTTATGTATGGCATATAAGCAAAGCAATGTGCGAAGTGCCAGATGTTTGCCCCGGGAAAGTCAGGGACAGGGGCGTGTCGGCGGTACGGATAGGAATCTCAGCCGACAGGTGAACACAGCTGTCTGGTACCTGGCGGCGGTGACGTCACGCTGTCACGAACACCATACGTCCCGGTCGACCCATCAAGATGTTATGGCAGAAGCTCATTTGCAAATAAGTCTTGAGGAGACGTGTCTGGTGAGTCGCGGTTACTGCCCTCTCTTCTCTCACGTCCTCTTCCCGTCATTTACTGTGCTCTTTTTTTCGTTTGCTCTTATCATATGATGTGTTCCTCTTGAAATTATTAAGTAAACGATATTAAGACTTCCTGTTCACCTCTGATTTTCACTAAATCTCCAGTGTTTATATATCAGTTACATTGTTTCTTATTATAACAGCGTGTGTAAAGCTCTCTCTCTCTCTCTCTCTCTCTCTCTCTCTCTCTCTCTCTCTCTCTCTCTCTCTCTCTCTCTCTCTCTCTCTCTCTCTCTCTCTCTCTCTCTCTCTCTCTCTCTCTCTCATACGCATTCAGTTAATACTATAGGAACACTGTGTATAAGTGTGTATTTCCTTTCTAAGTTTATAAGGTGTCATACACAAGAGACTTTCTTCCCTACTTAAGTTTTCATCTTCATGAGTTCTTTATTTTCCTCTTCCTGTAACATATGTTCCTACTTCTTCTACTGATCCTCCTCCCCTGCTTTATATCTTTTCTATTCCCCTTCCTGTACATTTGTTCCCCCTTTTCCTTTCCTCCTTCTCCTCCTCCTCCTCCTCCTCCTCCTCCTCCTCCTCCTCCGCTGCAGATGCTGAGGCACAGGGGCACATCAGCAGGAGTTCAGCGCACAGCAGCCTCACGCCACGCCACCCTTGAATCGCGGGTAAATACTGACTTTATGACATTTCGCGGTGAGAAAAAGAAAAGCCTGACCTACTTTATCGCTTCCCGTCGAGTCGCTGCTAATATGACGGTGTGGCTGGCGTCTCTTTGTGTGTCCTGGTGCGGCTATCGCGACTCACGTGAGAAGTTTCGCAGTTAAGAAGTTTGGTGTTACTTTTTCTTCTTTTGACTAAATGGAAGTTCTAAAAAAAAAAAAGTGTTAGAAGTATATCTGCTGAACTTTTTTTTTTTTCAGTAGAGGCGAGTTTCTAGTTATTTGAAGCATGTTTATGTACTTTTCTTGTTGGTATTTTCTTTACTAGTCGAGAATTTACGTTTTTAATAATATGTTAACTGTTTTCTTACGCAGTTTTTTTTAAATGTGTGCTTCTTTTTGTCTATGATGCATATTGAATGTGTGTATGTATATATTTCTTATTTCCTCTGTGTAGCGCCTGTCCCCGTCCCTTCCCTAAACCTAACAACATTTGTACCGCAGCGTCCACACACCTGTCCTGTCGCGCCTCATTTCCGGCCTCTGCCTGTCCACACAACAATCCACCCAGAAAAGGTCCAAAGTCCGCCCGCTTACATGTGTTCCTACCTGGCGCTACCTGGTGTGTGTGTGTGTGTGTGTGTGTGTGTGTGTGTGTGTGTGTGTGCGTGTGTGTGTGTGTGCGCATTGTCATTGTTGTTATTGTTGTTGTTGTGGTGGTGACGGTGGTGTGTGTGTGGGGGTGGGGGGGGAGGCGATTGAGGTTGCTGTTGTTGCTGTTGTTGTTTCTGTGGTAGCTGTCGCCGTGTCTGTCTGTGTGTGTGTGTGTGTGTGTGTGTGTGTGTGTGTGTGTATCGTATGTAGGGCGTTACTAGGGACATCAAACAACATCATGTGTTAGTATCAACCTTCACGTATCTAAAAGTGTCTCCATTCACATTAAAAGAGAGAGAAATCAAGTCAGCCATCAACACTTCTCTCCCTTAAGGCAAGTCTTGCTCACACCATGGCAAACGAGACCGCCACCTGTCCCTGTTTACAATATACCTGAGCTACGACAGAGACGAGGAAAAGTGTCCAGATATTCCTCCAAACCTTGCCTCTTAGTGTCGACAAGGCAAAAAAGACAAACTATTGGCTGGTTGACAAAGAACAAAGGTGGACGAGAAGCTTCCTGTCTACTGTCCTGCTCGTGTGTTATTGCTGGCGAGAAATTACACCGGTGGATTGCTCTATGCTGTAGTTATGTCGCGTCATTCTGAATGCATTAAGTTATCACTGTATTATCTCTGCTGCCGTTACGTTGCGTGACTGTTGTAATCTTGCAAGTAACACCTTCCGTAACAACGGCACAGTAGCGTTACGGGGATCCCTAACTCCCCTCTCTATTCTCGTCGTAACATTTATACGTACTACTTAAGATTACAATTTCCTCAAGATTAAGTTTTTTCCCCTTGGCTCTGTTGCGTGTTACTCTTTTTTCACTTCTTTTTACCTGTTTGCTAATTGGATGTCTATCATAACATTACGTTCACGAATAACACTTTCACGTCTTTCTTTGTCTTAGGCGGGGTAATAATTCTTTTCTGAGCCAATTTCTGTTTGGTATTCCTATAATATTCCCACTAACAACGATGATAAAAGCAATAAGTAGTAGTAATAGTAGTAGTAGTAGTAGTAGTAGTAGTAGTAGTAGTAGTAGCAGTAGTAGTAGTCGTAGCAGTTAATAATAATAATAATAATAATAATAATAATAATAATAATAATAATAATAATAATGAAACACTTCTCTCGCTGCCAAACACTTGATTATCACAAGAATGCTTTCAATCTTTTATGTCAACGGCAAAGATTCGTACCCAGTCCTTGTGTGTGTGTGTGTGTGTGTGTGTGTGTGTGTGTGTGTGTGTGTGTGTGTGTGTGTGTGTGTGTGTGTCAGGAGGTGCTGGAGGAGTCCTGTCACGCCATAATTGATGGAAGCAAAGCTGCTGGTGCGTCTGTCGTCCAGGTGTTGTTGCTTGATCTTTATTCTTCCTCTCATCGTTCATTCACCAGAGATCTATTAACGTATTTCCTCGTCTCAACGTAGGAATTCTTATGCCACTTCCATGATATCGTCTTTTATGAAGAATTTATGCCCTCCTAAAGTGTTCAGTCCTTATAGAGCTTACCTGAATATTCTTAACCCCTTCAGTATTGGAACACATATTTACCACGAGTTTGTGGTATGATTAGACGATTTTATTGATATTAGGAAGAGTCTCTGGAGGTCAGAAGATTAATGGACAGAGTCTGTACTATTTTAACGCCCCCCCCCCCTTCCCCCCCACACACACACATGAATTTTTGAAATTGTATAAAGTCGACAAATAATAAGCACAATGAATATGAAAATGCGTCCAAGTACTGAGGGGTTAAGCACCAAGTAATGAACTATAGATATGTACAATGTGTGTGTGTGTGTGTGTGTGTGTGTGTGTGTGTGTGTGTGTTTGTCTGTCCCCACATCTGTTATCGCTTGCCTACATGGACGGGAGACTCCGAACTTTTGTTTTCACACGAACTGGCCGTGTTATCTCGGAGCTGCATTACTCATCTAATGAAACTGATAAAGGCGGCCTATACGATTCCCACGCCCCTAAGAGCCCAAAATGTCCTAATAACCTCTGCCCGAGTCCTTCTGCCTCCTCTCACCTCTGCCTGCTGTTTCTTTGCTTCCATCACACCAAGTTGAGCCTCAGTGTATATATTATGATGCACAGAGGAATAGAAGAAAGATCATCACCACATATCGCTAGAGTTTGCATGTTCTGATGGTCTGAGGTGATAATAAGGCCTATCGAGGCACTCCTCAGCAGGACTCACACACTATCGCCGTGTAATCGAGTGGTCAAAGATAGCCCCTTGTTTACCTAAAATCGCAGGCCGAGTTGTCCACGCCGTTTCACCGTGTAGAGATATTCCGTACAATAGAGGTCAGTGTTCCTTCCCTCTAACACGCCACTAATTTTAGGTCATTTGTTGTTATCTAGATTTAGCATGTTATAAGATAAACTACAGACTACGTAATAGTGACGAATAATCACATGACAAAATCGTGTTCTTATACACGTGTTCTATTTGTCAGTTTCATGTGAGAATGTTATCAAGTGAAGGTGGTGCGCCCTCACCCCCGCGCCATGCAAGCACTTCTGCTAACATGCAGGAGCGGGTCCTTGGGGATGTTACGCAGTATGTCAGACATGGTCGAAAATTCATTGCCTCATGTATTGCTTGTATTTGACTTGTGGTGAAATGTATCTAATGAACACGCGATTCCTTTTCTTGCTGTCAGAAAATTACATCGATTCATTGTCTGATCTCTAAAGTGACTATGCTTTCTTCCATTATTCATTAGAAAAAGACGTTACAACATATCTAATTGGCAAATCATTTTTCTGAATGAACGCATTGAATAGCAGAAAACTTACACCAGCTGAGCTCAGTTTTGGTTTGTTTTTATTAGTAGTAGGTGGTTATATGTCCTGGGAAGGACCTTGGGAGGATCGTGTGGCAGGGGAGGAGGATTATGGGGTGAGGGGCAGGTGCTAACGACACGGCTCCAGTGTGGCTGCCACTACCTACCTGGGGAGGCGGAGGGCCACATGCCGCCTATCTGACACCGAGCCTCGCCTAGGCCTAAGCGGTGTGGAGACAGAGGTGTTGCTGAGGAGACGAGCGTTGCTAAGAGACGTATTAGATTTCATTTAAACTCCAGATCAGTCTCGTGTGTGTGTGTGTGTGTGTGTGTGTGTGTGTGTGTGTGTGTGTGTGTGTGTGTGTGTGTGTGTGTGTGTTATAAGGAGACGAATATTTCTTTTCCTTTTTATCTCCCTACATATCTCTTAACTAGGCCTCTTCACCGCTTTATTATTTCCGTGGGTTAGTCTTATCACAATGAGTGGCAGGAGGAGGCTGATCTTTTTCTCTTTAGTATCAGTTCCCAGGAAGGATTATCAGTGGTATCCTTCGTACTGTCCTTAGCCTCTCCATCACGAGGTAAGGGACTGACTGGCCGGGATGAGTAATTAACACCTAAAATTTCTTGGATGGCGACCGGCTTCATGTCTCTACCTGTCATATAAGATACATCGTGTGGCTATCTAAGTCCGCTCGTGTTCTCCTCTTACGTTAGCACAGATTTGTATGGTATCTACATATTAGTTGTAGTTCATGTCAATATAGCTAATCTCATTGTGTCCTCATAGTCTGAGTTGCTGTGTATCTTTTATTTTCATTTGTTTCATTTGATAGTGCCTCTACAGTAGTTTCAATACTTGCAATGCTTTCATTAATGTTAAGAGTTGTTTCCCTTATTACTAGTGATGGTAGATGGTAGTATCGGGATGATAGTGATGATGATGATGACGATGATGATGATGACAATAATGACGACAATGGTAACGGTAATGATTGCTCTTGTATTTCACATGGAATTAAGAAACAACGTTATTTTCTTGCAGTGAGGAAAGCACAAAGAAAAAAATTACTTGAAAAAAAATCAAATCAAGCTAAACAGATATGAAAAGGAAAAAAAAGGTTACATTCCTTAATGCAAAGCCTGGGAAGATTGCGACACAAAATGACATATAATGAAGGCACCAAATCCGTACTATTTCTTAGCCCCTTTATAATAAGCCACGAGGCACTGAGGCGCACGCATAGCTGTGGCTGAGTTGGTGTGGTGGTGGTGGTGGTGGTGGTACAGTAGGGCGATGGACGGGCAGGGTGAGCGAGGTGAAAGTTAAACAGACACCTCACAGAGCACTCACTTATCTCGTCAAGCTACACTGTGGGGTACTGACGAGGATGGACAGCCTGTGTGTGTGTGTGTGTGTGTGTGTGTGTGTGTGTGTGTGTGTGTGTGTCTGTGTGTGTTTGGTGATGATAGATGGACAAGTTAGCATGTTAGGTGTAATAAAAGGTTTTTTTTTGTACCTCATTTGGATTGCATGCAACACAGTGTTAATTTTTTTCGAAGTGAAAAGTTATTGTACCTATGAATTGAATTGATGATAGTTTGTATATATGTGTGTGTATTTCGTCCGTAATGGCTTTCGTATGAGATGTTAAACACACACACACACACACACACACACACACACACACACACACACACACACACACACACACACACACACACACACACACACTATCCCAGAGGTTTGTGTTATACATATATACTTTTGATACTGTGTTAAGCCTATATACTACATGTGAATTACGCCTAGATAAACTTTAGAATAACTGTAATTCACGCTGGATGTTTAATGTTGCGGGGAATAATTCTCTCTCTCTCTCTCTCTCTCTCTCTCTCTCTCTCTCTCTCTCTCTCTCTCTCTCTCTCTCTCTCTCTCTCTCTCTCTCTCTCTCTCTCTCTCTCTCTCTCTTATGCAACGCTTTCTCTGCTTCACATATTTTCTTTGTTTCATTTTAATCCCTCTTAAGTTCTTGCCGACAATGTTAGAAACCTGTAAGCTGTATCTACATAAAACTTAAAGGTTTCCTAACATTGTAGAAGAGAACATAAGAAGGAAAGGAATTAAATACCGAAAATATGTGAAGCAGGAAAAGTGTTGTTTGAGAGAGAGAGAGAGAGAGAGAGAGAGAGAGAGAGAGAGAGAGAGAGAGAGAGAGAGAGAGAGAGAGAGAGAGAGAGAGAGAGAGAGAGAATTATCCCCCACAACTCTTATCTTCCTTCCTTATCCAGGGTCTTACACGGTTAGCAGCCTTGACGCACTGACTTCTTGGCGACAACCACTGAGGATACAAGTACTATGTTATGGAAGGAGTTCTAATTTATGGGAATAGGAGACCAGACCAGATGTTGAGCACTTTTCATTCCTCTTCTCCTGGTTGTAGCTTTCCCTTCTCATCGATCAACACTACTCTTGGTATGTCCACGCGTTACGAGTAATGCTACACGGTTAGGGAGGAATAAAAGACATGTACACGTGGGCACAATTTGATATACATAGACTTTCAGGTCAACTTTCGTCTTGAACCATCTCTGTTTAGGATCTTAGGAGCATTTCGTATGGTAAATGCTATGTAAGGTTATATTGGTACTGGAAACATTTTATATTATGTCAAGGATGAAAAGGGGAAAAGGTTACCTAGTGTTTTACTTTTGTATCTAAAGCAGATGTTGAAAGATTTTAGAAAGATTGTTTCTGGTCTTGATTATCAGAAAGTCTCTCCTCTTATGTTCGTAATATATATTTTTTTAATGATTGATTTTATAACCTTTTTGGTAGTATAAAAAATGACATAATTAATCAGAAAGAAGGATCGCTTTCTCCTCTTCCTCAATCACGCAGACAGGGTAAAGAAGCTGCGAGTCTCCAAAAACTCTCTTCTTTCAATTAACCTTCGTGTTCGTGAAGGTTTTGTACCCTGGATCCCTCCCCCTCCACCCTTCGTCCATCTTGACACCCCCCAGAGGCACCCTGCACTCCCCACCCACCCACCCACCCACTCTGGACACCCCAAAGTTATCCATCTCTGCGGTGCGTGTAGGGCTAAGTCAGACCAAGTCAAGTTAAGCTACATAAAATCATATCAGATTTTACGTTGTCAAATCAAATCACATCAGTGTTCAGTTTATGTTAGCCTAATATGACTTTACATAACTCGTCTTTCATCATTCCTTAACACGCTGAGACATGAACAAACACTCATAATATTCCACATGCTCTCACTTATATACATTTCAAAGCAATCCATGCCTGCAATCAAAGTGTTTCTATTTCATATTCACTAGCCCCTCCGTACATCGTCCAAGCTTGTCTTTTCTACTGTTCTTTCGTAATCAGCTGAGGAGCAACAGAAGGTGGAATTTCACGTATGTGTGGTGAAAGGAGTTCCTTCGTCTTGGAATCGCAAGTGAATTTAGCAGTGCGTGTTCATATAAAGGGAGCTATGTTCGGAGTGAGTAGGAAGGGCTATACTACTGAAATATCCTTTGCATTAGGTTGTGATGGGATTTTTTTCGTCAATCTGCTTTTCTATCTCTCCCTCGCGCATCCATTCACCCTCGCTGCAGGAGTGATGGAAGTGAAGGAGAGGTAAGGAGTGAAGAGTGAACAGAAAGAGGCAGGCAAGGCTACTGATCCCCTGCACGAACATAACAGTGTTTCTTAGACTGCGTGGAGCGTGAATGGGATCGGCATTTCCTTCTAGAATGGTAATAGTGTTGGTAATTGTAAAAAATGGAGGGGAAGAGGGATAATGGACAGCGTAGTCTTAGTGGTAATTGTGGTGGTGGTAGTAGTGGTGTGGTTGATGGTGGTTAGCGGTAATAATCTCAGCAGGATTTTTTGACTTATCATAATATCACCACTCATGTCTTGATGGTAAAAATGATAAGTAGAAAAGGGTGGTGATATTGATAGCAGTAGTTATTGTGGTGGTTGTGTTGTTGTTGGTGGTGGTGGTGGTTGTGTTGGTGGTGTTGGTGGTAAGAAATAAGGATGATAATGGTGGTGGTGAATTTAGTGTGGATTGAGGAGGAGGAGGAGGAGAAAAACGTAGTGATGTTTATAGAGAGTGTGATGTGGTGTGATGTGGTGTGGTATGGTGTGGGCAGTGGAGCCAAGACGGGAGGTTGTGGGATGAGGGTCCCTAACAGCTGTAGAGAAGACAGGTGGTGTTGATATGGTGGTGGTGGTGGTAGACATTGAAGAGAGTTGTGGAATGTGTTAGTAAAGAGGAGGTGGAAGTCGTGGTGGAGGTGAATCGATAGTTGGGTTAGTGATGGTGGTAGTAGTGGTGTCTAGTGATGATAGTCGTAGTGTGGAAGTTGAAGTGGAATGAGTGAGTTAGCAAAGGGGAGGTGGAAGTCGTGGTGGACGTAAAATGGATAGTTGGTGATGGTAGAGGTAGTGGTGATGGTGTCTTGTGGAGGTAGTAATAGCGATGGCAGTGTCTGGTGGTGGAAGTGGTGGTGGCAGTCTGCGTGGCACGTGGGACGAGGCGTGCGTCACCTCGCGGGGCTGCAGGTCACACGGAGCCTCATTAAGAACACGGTCATGAAGCCTTTGAATTATTTACGTCACGCTACATACAAGGCACGGTGCCGGCAACTCCACCTTTATCTCATACTCCTTCCTGTGTTGCACATTACGATCATGGTTCATTTAAAGGCTAAATACACCCTGTACTTATTTATGAACATTAGTGTGAGGGACGAGGGCTCCAAAAAACGTAATTTATTGGTGTATTAAAGAGATGACGGGTGCCTGGTTCATTTTAGTAGTGACACAAGAAGGTAACTTTATGAGATGACGTGTTCATTTAGATATTTTGCTTCTTCATCTACTTTTATAAAATGATTGTCAAATAACAGGATGAGAAAGAAAATAAAACTTAAAAAAGATAAAATCAGTTATGTCATTTTCTTTCCTTTGAGCCTCACGCAACTATTATTTGCTTCAAGACGTAAGGACATTGTTTCTTGCTTTAACTTAGCGTATGAGTCAAACAAATCATAGCCACCAGTTCTTTATAGAGATAACTACAAGTGCAGTGTTCATCTTCTTTCTTATATAGTTTGAGTCCATATCTTTTATTATTTAGGAAGAATCACAATTGTTATACTTTAATTAGCATTGCATAAAGTCGTGTTACATTTCTTAGTCAACCTTTTCTCTTATCCTTCCTTCCCTCCCGCATCCATTCACTCTCGCTGCAGTAGTGGCCAAGGACTGAACAATTTATATGCTCAACTTTACTGAATTCCGATACAAAATGACACAGGACATATGTCACGGGGCGAGAAAACTACACCTCTTATATATTTAGTAATGATGGTGTTTTTCACGTTGACTCGCTCGTATGCGGCAGTATGTTCCAACTTTTATTAGGTCCAGCTACCGAGTAACTACTGTGCAATACACGTGACTGATGCTGCCGTGGGGGTACCGCCCACACCTGAGTAATGTCACCGAAGCACGCCATAGACGAGGGACACAATGCAGGTGTTTGCGTAGAAAGAAAGAGAAAAAAAAGAAAAAAAAAACAAGACAAGAAGAAAATGTTGTTTTCCTTCACTAATGATGTGAGTGTGCCAAGGTAAATCCCTTTTTGGCAATTAGCAGGTTTAAATTTGCAACCGCACAAATAATGCGTAGAAGACGGAGACAGCGGTGGCCACGGTTGTGGTGGTGGTGGTGGTGGAGAAGCGAGGGGCTGGTGGGAAGTGTTTGTTGTCGGGACGCCGGGCATTGCTAGTACGTAGTCATATTTATGACCAATCCGTTGAGCTTTTTCTTGGACAAGGTATTGTTTGAGAACGAAACTTTTACGTTTATACCACATTTTATTCGGCAAAACAACGAAACTTTTAACACATTTCTCCTGAGAAATGTAGAACAAGCTCTCAGCAACCGCAGTTTCCATCGACGGAAATAAAGGTCTGTTTTTAGAAAGGCATTACGTCATCTAGTAAGTGTTCCTCGTCAAACCTCGGCGCAGAAGTGCAGGGAGCGCCTCGCACTGCCCAACCTGAGCTCCTCACCCACCAACCGCATATTATCGCCTTTGCCAAGTTATGCTCACGCCGATCCACATAACCATTAGGTGTTTGATAGAGCCAATTAGAGTCATACCGGTTCAACTACCGATTATCTTCATGAAATTCCTTCTCAAGCACCCACAAGAAATATTTTGTGTGTATAAACTTTTTGCCTTCATGTAGCGTCGATTTTCCGCTCCTGGGAACATGCTGAGCCAACTAGACTGAGAGGAAGCAAGGTTGCAATGTGAGGGTCGAACAATCATATTTTAAGTATTCATTTTCTGTCTGTAACAAATTTATGACGCAGCTGCCTTTCTCATTGCATCTTTGTGGTTTATTTCCTTGAAAATTCACTTACACTCTGTTTTTTCAGCTGTGTGCAGCGTGGTATTCATCTCCTATACCGTCACATATGTTTCTTGGTTCATTTTCATTAAAACTACAATCAAAATTCTTAATATATCGACTTGCATTTTGTGTTGAGTTTATTAATTCGATTTTCATTTTAGTGTATGAGAGAGAGAGAGAGAGAGAGAGAGAGAGAGAGAGAGAGAGAGAGAGAGAGAGAGAGAGAGAGAGAGAGAGAGAGAGAGAGAGAGAGAGAGAGCAGTGTAACTCGGGTTTATTAGTTTGTCATACCATCTATGGAGATCCTTTCTCTTCCCTGACATGCCTGCAACCTTCACCGAGCGACTATCACACTCACATGTTTACTTGTGTCAGCCACATAGACTTTAATTAGGAGTTTGAAGCTCATACCTTCCAGTTCAATTTCGATATGGAAGTCAGATAGCAGTGACAAGTTTTGGCGTTGTGAATGACATGCGACAATTATGGATTCCTCGCGCATTTAATCAGATGGTGCATTTTAGTAGATGACTTGTTGGTCCCCGAGTGCCCGATCGTGTAAGGTGCCACGAGTGAATGGAACGCGATGACCAAGCTGATATAACGGTGAGCTCAGCGCAGAACAGAATTCAGAAGGCGTAGCTTTGTGTTCCTCTTCATCCGGGTAGTTACTATACACAGTGGAGTCGTTCAGTTTTTGCCGTGCTGCTCTTTTTAACTCGTTCGATATACAGATATTAAAAATAGCACACTGAGTTCGCATGATGATAGAGCGTCATAGAAAGGTGGGTGTGCATAAAGACATTTATCAGTGGTATAATTAATGAGTCAATATGTGCTATCCATACATCGTCAGTTTATCTTGATGACTGTAATCATTTTTCCTCACAAAAAGAGAACAGAGAGAGAGAGAGAGAGAGAGAGAGAGAGAGAGAGAGAGAGAGACACACACACACACACACACACACACACACACACACACACATATATATATATATATATATATATATATATATATATATATATATATATATATATATATATATATATATATATAACTTTCATGTATTGGGGTAATTTATTTATTAATAACCTTTGTATGAAATATAATCAAACTACTTTGTGATAAGGATTTCCCCTCAAGGGCCATATGATACGTATCATGTATCAATACTTATTATCGTCATGTTTGTTGTTGCTGTTTATTTTGTTTGTTTACCTTCCTATTTAGTTAAGTAAAGTGGTGGTACTACTACTACTGTTTACATGAAGACAAATATGTACCACTCACTCTACTACACTACTACTACTACTACTACTACTACTACTACTACTACTACTACTACTACTACTACTACTATAGCAATATCAAGTTATTTGTGGGTTTCCAACACAGCCGGGAGTGCAAACATCACGATGTCCGGGACTCCTTGGCATGTTGAATTGTCGTATGCTCTCAATGTCACCAACACCCATTGGTACTTTGGAGAGGAGAACTGGTTATAGAGCCAGCCAGCCAGGATATTTGGACCACAAAATCTGGGTGCCACGCTCTTACATCTCACCTAACAGCCAAATTATGTTGGCTTGTCCAGGTGTGAACAATGACCGAAAATTTTGGGGTAAAACATGTCAAATCCGAGAAATGAACGCTGTGTGAAACATGTCACATTCGAGAAGTGGGTGGAAGAGTGCCAATAAGGTCAGAGAAACATGGGATGAGTTGTCCTGAGGTGGGAACCAAAAACTTATGGGTTTTGTCAAGACAGTGCACGTTATTACCAAGCCTGGCGTTCTGCCATAAGGTGACAGAAGGCGGCTTTTGTAAATATGGAACACCTGTTTCATAGTAAATAAGAGGAGCAGCAGTAGTAGTAATACTTTACAATACTATAACATAGTAGTAGTAGTAGTAGTAGTAGTAGTAGTAGTAGTAGTAGTAGTAGTAGTAGTAGTGGTAGTAGTAGTGGCAGTAGTAGAAGCGTTGGTGGTGGGTGGTGCAAAATGAGCGGGTAGCAGCAGTCGCAGCGGCAGCATCAGGTGTTTGGTTGCAGCGGCATTGTATTGTTACTCGCTGATGCGCCTCAGGCTTAATGTTTACCCGGCCGCCCACCTGCCTGCGTCGCCCCGGTCACTCGCCGCCAATGCCTCTACAAGTCAGTTTTTTTTTTTTTTCTGTTCTTTCCAAAATATTACTAGATTGTATAGTCAATATTTTTGTGTGTTTTATTTCATTGAAATTGTATGTAATTTTTTATTAGAATACGTACAGTAAGTAATCATGTGAATTTTTAACCTTTTAAATGAAAAGTTTAGGGAAGACGTTTTGACATAAAAAATTGCGATTAATTCATTAATCAAAATTTTGATTAATCAAATTTGTGCGATCTGTTCGCTAAGATGCCATTTGACAAACCCCATTTCAAACAGTGCGCCAGATGTTAAGTGTTAATGGTTGCTTTACTTACACTTGATTTACATTTGAGTGTTACATATAAGTTTAGAATAATGCATTTAAAAAATATGTTCACTTTATTAGTCAAGTAAATGTGTTTTTCGTAAAAAATATAAATAAATAAAATGGAAGTTTTTTTCGGACAAAACTCCATCACCTCTATCATCCATTGTTTCTTAAGAGGAAAACAGGTTATTTTTTGTGTGAGATTTCAGTTTGCGCGATGCCTGTAGCAACTCATATCTCGCACTAAACGATATATATATATATATATATATATATATATATATATATTGTATACATCAGTTCATCTACCTAGAAGGGAAAATAGCACTGAGGTTGAAATAAAATACAGAGAAGCAATTCTCTATCGAATAGTTCACTGTCGTTTATGTTACTGACAGAACAAAATTACGATACATATTCCAGATGAAATTTCACCATTTATGTGTACAAATGTATAAGATAATTTCCTGCTCCCTGTGATTAAGTTCTCGTTTTGGATCTGAACAGAGAGAGGTGAACTGTTGTGTTTCTTAACGTTGCTGGTAACGATACCACGGGAATGTCATGCACTCCCTCCGCACCACTGTTCATATTGGACGCATGTATGTTAACCGTTCCGTAACGCAAACTGTTTGATTTTTGTTCTTTTTCATCGTTAATGAGAATCTGTCATGGATCGAAGCACTCAGTAATATCATGTAGACCTTTCAAGGTTAAGGAGGAATGTCAGCAGCAGGAAAAAGGGCGAGATGGAGACGAACGGATGGCAAAGGGGAGAGGAAAAGACAGGAGGAGAACGTAAGAGGTCTACGCATGCTCCAGCCGCAGCATGTGGATGGAAGCGACAGGTTGCGTGGTGTGGGTGGTGGTGGCAGGCAAGCTGCGGCCGAGGCGAGTGGGCGAGTGAGAGGGTGGGAGGGGACTGCTGCCTGAGTTGATGCCGCGCCTCGCCTGCCTGCATCACGGTCAGCTTTTGCCGCCACCTGGCCGCCGCCGCCACTTCCACCCACTCACTCACCAACCTTACTCGCAGGCCCAGCTCCGTTCACTGCTCTGTGTGTGTGTGTGTGTGTGTGTGTGTGTGTGTGTGTGTGTGTGTGTGTGTGTGTGTGATTTAGGCGTTGTTTCCGTGCAGACATAGGCAAATTTCAACATGCGATACTACTCTGCAAATCTTAATGTTTTTTTTTTTTTCTTCTTTTTTTATCACTGTTCGTGTGTACCCTTTGTTTCGTTTCACGTCTTCTCAGTTGTAAGGATAACGGGTTATGTGATATTTGAAGTAGTAGTAGTAGTATTAATAGTAGTAGTAGTAGTAGTAGTAGTAGTAGTAGTAGTAGTAGTAGTAGTAACAGTAACAGTGGTAGAAATTCTGCAAAGCTATAACTTTGCCCATAAGAGAATAGGTCAAAGACAATATAGGTTCCCTTTCGCTAAATACCTCTATTTCTACCGTTTCTAGCCAAACCTTTCAATTTTACATACATATATAGATACATAGATACATGCAAACAGACAGACAGAGAGACAGACAAACAGGCAGAGACAGGCTGGCAGACAAACAGACAAGCAGACAGACAGAAGAGTGTACATGTAATTTGATTTAATTGATATAACTTATGATTTAGGAGGTTACGTGAAATGATGTTTAAATGAGAGAGAGCAAGAGAGATTTTCAAATAACAACAACAATAGCAATCAGTCAGTCTCCAATACTACAACAAACAACAACACCAACAAACAAATCAGACAAATCCTCAGCCTCACACAACACACCTGCATGCCACTAACCCACAACACACCACCGCTAACCATTCCCCACGCGAGCCTTTCCACACGAAACACACACTACAAATATCCATCATAACTCACCCCTACACACACACACACACACACACACACACACACACACACACACACACACACACACACACACACACACACACACAGTTTAGGCAGCAGGCAGGTAATACTACATCATGACAGGTTATCTAGGAGTGACGTGCAAAGCTCCCAGGTGGCGACAACTGGCGGCAGGTCAAGTCCCCATCGATCACGGACCGACAATCAAGCTGTCCGCGCCGCCATGGTTCTCGACAATCTCCCTCAAGTGTTTGACGCGGATTCCTGCTAAAATCATCACTTTGTCTCTCAAAAAGTTAGACTAAGGTGGTCCCTTGGAAGTGTGACAGCCAAGACGGGGGTAAAACACGACCCTGGGCGGAGTATAAACGTGGCTCATGAAGAGGGTTACAAATGCAAGGAAGGGACGAAGAGTAGAGGGAAGGTTAAAAGGGACAAAGTACGTTATTTCAAAGGAATGCTAGAAAAGTCGATGAATAACTTGTGAATATTTTCTCGCGAAGCTTTTTATTCTTTCCCTTTTTTCGGCATGTCCAGTTTTTTTCTAAGAAATTCTTGCACGAAAAGAAAGACAGTTAAGTAGCCGTGGAAAGTGTTCACGATAACAAATTTTCCCAATGACGCAATACTCAAATGAATGAAGATGTGATTCTCGTTTATTACGTTTTAGAAAATTAGTCAAACTTTCAAATAAAATTACTGAATTATGTTACAAATTTTCCTTGAGTGAAAGTTCATGAATTAGAAAACAAACAAAAAAATATTTCTAGGAAAAAAAAATACTGAACGAAATAACTCCCTGAATTCAAATTCCTTATTTTTGGGAGAACGAAACATGTAGTCATTGTGTTCTGACACTCTCTACACTCAAAATTCCTGGAGAGCTTAGAAATTTTTCTGTGTTATAGATTCAAGATGAGAGAGAGAGAGAGAGAGAGAGAGAGAGA
>CM035207.1:10499447-10514916 GCA_020233015.1 Callinectes sapidus | reverse complement strand
CTCCCCCTCCTCCTCCTCCTCCTCCTCAACACCTCCCGACCTCCTTCATAACCCAAGGATACAAGCCCATTCGTATCTGACTTGGTAATGAGGAAAGTTGGCTCGAATTTTCTGAATTATCACGCGTTCCGAACAGAGTGTCGCATTTAACCTCTTCCAGCGCTCTCTTCTACCTTGACGCTCTGCCCCACACCGCTCTTGATTCCTTGACGCGTCCCTGTTGGTGGATTGGTCGTCTCCTCAGTACATGCTTGCCCCTGGCTTGCATGTACCCGCTGTGGTGCTGAAAGGGATGCACGCTCGTAAGGGAAGAAAAGGCGATGTTTGTGGTTCTTGGTGGCGCGCAGCAATTTGAAAAGAATCCGAATGCGAGTGGAATTATGGGAGGGAGGAAGGCTTTCATTCATCTGTTTTCATTCATTATATATCAGCGCAGCGGAGGAAAAATGAAGGCCCAAGTTTGTAAGTAAGGAGTTTTGGTCAAAGTTTTTTAATGTGTAATCATAATTCAAGAAGGATTTTTCATTAGGAACTAAGGAAAACTTCATCAAAGATTTATAACCCAAGTTTTAATTCCTTTTGCATTAAATGTTTTTAATTCCGACTGATGCTTTTTCCATGTGACGCCCTGAAAGACAAAACTTTAAACTTTGAATTTATTTTGCGCTCAACGCGGGTAATTATGCATTATATCCCCGGCAGCCTCCCGCCCCTCCGAGTCTTAACTCCGACTCAAATCTAAGTTTCGCGCAGGAGCTCCTCGCTGTCCCGCACGCTGACTTACGGGGTCACACTCCCAAACTATTTTTTTACGAACGTTTTAGGAGGCAATATAATCCTGTGTTTATTCTTTGATTATATACTTCTGTGCCGGGTTATCCGTCCACGGGCAGAGATTTTTCTCTATTTTTCTTTTTTTTTTTCTTCTTTTTTTTTATACTTTTTTATACTTTACGATCACCCATGCAGGGAAAAAAAAAACTTAAGCCGAGTTAGGTGGAGTGTGCGTCGGGAAATTATTCATTAATCAGAATACTAACACGTGGATTATGTTAAATTAACACCGTAGTATAGGTAAAAAGTGGACATCATTATTGAGTTATTAGTTGTGTTAGTGGCAGCGTGGGGCGGTGGCTGCCGCCGCGATGGCTGCTGCTGCTGCTGCTCCGACTCCCTTGCTTGTTTTCCTTTCTTTTTATAATCAGCGCCAGCCAGTAAGCAATCGGGGTGGACGAGCCCAAAACCGGATTCTGCCCCTGAACCACCACCACCACCACCACCACCACCACCACCACCACCACCACCACCACCACCCCAACCACCACCACCACCACCACCACCACCACCACCACCACCACCACCACCACTACTGCCGCCGCCGCCACCACCACTGATTCGTGTGAGTTGCCGGGCGAACCGTGCGTGCAAGAAGACTAGTTCCTGAGAGATACAGTTTTCTCGATACCAGAGAAAGACTCGTCAATGCCACGCACAATGTGTCCCTCTCCCGTCCCTCTCCGTCCCCGGTCTCCTGTACCCTGCTCCATCTCCCTCTCCCTCTCCCTCTCCCTCTCTCACTCTCCCGCTCCCTCTTCCTCCTCTCGTTGCCAGCCGACCAGACTCGCCAGCCTCGCCTATGCCGCTGACGATCCAGGAAAAAGATGTTGCGTGAGGATGTTTTTGTCGTGTTACTTGTCTTTGTTACTGAAGAACTCTCAACACCTGTGGCTCGTGATTGCTCTCATTCATTGGGTAACATGTGATTTTTCCATCATAATAAACTATTGTGTTTGAAAATTGATGGTAAGTAATGTTTTGTTTTTATTATCATTATCATTATT
Source organism: Callinectes sapidus (assembly GCA_020233015.1). NCBI lineage: Eukaryota > Metazoa > Arthropoda > Malacostraca > Decapoda > Portunidae > Callinectes > Callinectes sapidus. Next base: position 10,513,075 of record CM035207.1, on the reverse strand, counting down.
GTTTTTGTTTTTTTCATTTTTCAACATTTTCCTGGAATTTTTTTATTTGTTTATTTCAGCGTGGGTTACTGTTTATGGCGCTCGATTTCACCTGTAAGACTGATGCTTATTTTTCTCGACTTGAGGGTATGATAAAGTTATGGATTTCCTTGTGAACCGTCAAAGAAATCATTCGGGTATTTTCTCTCTCTTTAGTTCTCCCGGCTGACATTTATATTAATTTCCTGTCAGTCCTTTGCAAATTGAAACATCGACTCATTTATATAACATCCGTGTATTTACATATTTCTTGCAAGGCGAATTACAAATGTTAATTGAGCAAACTCTTATAAGAAGACTTGTTGTCCGATTTGTGTTTATTGATGTGTTCTTTCTTGTGCCTGAGTGGTGGTGAACAGGTGTGTCTGGCTACTAGTGACGAACGAAGGTTGACCACTCAACTATTTACCAGTCTTGGGAGTAACGGCTCCTGGCGGCCACTCACCACACACACACACACACACACACACACACACACACACACACACACACACACACACACACACACACACACACACACACACACACACACACAGATATAAGTTACACTCGTCGAAGCAAATAAATCGTAATCATAATGAGCCAACCGAAGTATGCACCGTTATTTTTTTCTTCCTTTTTAATACAAGAGACGAAACTAGTATTACATTCATCCAATTTGGTGGAAGTCAATCATAATAATCTAGTAAATAGGTAAACAACGTTCATATAAATTTGCCAGCTGTACATATGCGTCATAAAAACCCCTTTGAATCAGCTAATCTCTATATCTATATCTCCTAATACCACTCCACGTAATATAAGAGATCAAATGGACTAAACCAGGCGTGTAATGATATAGATCATGAATCATTGCCTCAACCCTCACCTGCCAGTCCCTCGCAACAAATAATTACACTGCATAGATATTTCACTAAAACATTTCCTTTTGCGTTTTTCTGTTGCCCCCATGACAGGAAACACGTATTGCACGCCTCTCCGCCCTCTCCCACCTCTCCCATCACTACGAGTCGGGAGATGCCAAGGTTAGTGAAGATAGGAGTAACAGCAGCAGCAGCAGGGGGAGGAGGAGGTGGACATTGAGAGTGGTGTAAGTTACAATGTGGGAGATTGAAGAGAACAAGACCTAGCACCTTTCCGCCCCGCCTTTGTTCTGCAGCGCTGTGTAATACTCATGAGTGCTTCAGTTCTCCGTTACTTCCTACAGAGGCGTGGTGGTGGTGGTGCTGCTGCTGCCGTGGATGATGCTTGTTTACTGTGACTAATGTGGGAATTCTGTTGTTGTTGTTGTTGTTGTTGTTGTTGTTGTTGTTGTTGTTGTTGTTGTTGTTATTATTATTATTATTATTATTATTATTATTATTATTATTATTATTATTATTATTATTATTATTATTGTCCGGGGTGGTTTTGAGAGAGGGAAAAAAATAAAATGTGTCGTCTGCGTTCGCATTATCGGATGAAATTATTCAAGCAAATACGTGTATATTGAACAGTTGTTATCACATATTCTGATCAAGTTAAACTGAAATTTGGAGATAAAATCAATGTATACTTTAACATCTTCTGCACTATTTTCACTGCGCACTCGTGAGAACACACACACACACACACACACACACACACACACACACACACACACACACACACACACATCTGTTCATTTATTCATTTATGTATTCATCTTCCTATCTATCTATTTATTTTTTCTCTTATATGTGACATATTTTTTGTTTCATCTTGCTCATTTCGAGGAAAATTTAAAAAAAAATGAATTTCTAGAATCTCGAACCCTGAACAGTGTTGCTAATTGAAAGTGTTCCGTGTCTTGCTTCCCTCTTCCCTTGCATCACATCCATCCCATCGCCGCCCTAACGCTGCTAATCATCACATCCTCACCACCATTACAACAGATCGGGTCTTGAATGAGAGGAATTCACAGGAACCACCGCCTCCCAATCCCTTCCCTAAATCCTCCCGCCTTCTCTCCCTTTCTCCCCCTCGTGCCAGCCACTCAGCGGGTCACTACCGCCACCACCGCCTTCCTGCCTGTGAGCAGTGTGGCCAGGCAGCCCACCTCCCGCCCCCTCAACCCCCGAGGGACTGCACTGTACGTAAATCACTCGACGCAACACCCAGTAAATCATGGCGTCACCCAGCCCGCCGCCCGGCGCGTGCACCCGCCAACACGAGCAGCCAGCACCCGGAGTTCTTTGGGGCGGAAAGGGATGGTAATTCAGTGGTCGGCGTTGCGGCGGTGGCGGCGGTGGCCTCAACCACCTTCCAGCAGCCCCGACAGCCCACCGCCAGTCCGCCAGCCACCCTATTAGCCCAGGAGGGAGCCCGCCGGCCGGCCCACAGACCAACAAGGGGCTGCCCCACGGACGACCCTCTGCCGCCGGCCACTGCGACTCTGCTCCACAGTCGGTCATTTCCTGGGGCGTTTAGTATGTGGAAGGAGAAGGGGAAAATAGAAGGACATATTGATGAGAGAGAGAGAGAGAGAGAGAGAGAGAGAGAGAGAGAGAGAGAGAGAGAGAGAGAGAGAGAGAGAGAGAGAGAGAGAGAGAGAGAGAAATGGTTTAAGTATCATATGAAGCTGTAAAACTTTGCTGCTTGGAATTAAGCTTTTTCTCCTTACTCCTCTTTCTATTTTTTTCCCCCTGTTTCATGAAATTTCAAAGATACCTGTTTATATTTTTACTAGTTTGGTGGAAAGTTAAGTGTGTGTGTGTGTGTGTGTGTGTGTGTGTGTGTGTGTGTCTTTGTGGGTTTAAGTTTTTTTTTCTGATTCGCGGTGAATAGCTTACTTGTGTTTTAGATAATGTTGCAACTTCATCTAGCGATCGTGCCCCCTGACTCTCTCTCTCTCTCTCTCTCTCTCTCTCTCTCTCTCTCTCTCTCTCTCTCTCTCTCTCTCTCTCTCTCTCTCTCTCTCTCTCTCTTACATGTTACTATCCATCCTCAATTTCTCATCACTGCTTATAAAGTACGAGGATCTTTGTAGATTTGCATCAAAAGTCTCTTGAAATGAACACTGTCATAATGCCGACAACACACAGCTCCCATTGCTGCGACGCTAAGGAAGGTAAAATTTTCATCATCCATCTTGAGTAGTTACTGAAAATAAATAGCAAATGAAAGGAATTGTTTCAAGTACCGAAAAAGACACGGAGTTGTTGCCTGGAATAGTTGTAAAAGCGTGAGCACAGTTTGGGTTAAGGACGTGTTGAGTGTTGAAGTATAGGGCCTCGTCTGTCACCTTGTGTGCAATCATTGCATCCGTCCGTCGCCGCTATCTGGGTTGTTATCGTCATCACGGACGGAAAGACCCAGTTAGAGTCAGCGCCACTTCCACCTCACAAGTCTTAGCGCCATTACAGATCCCATTTTCACTGCACTTGCTAAGGAGAGAAATGAGAGAAAATGTTAAGTGTTCTTTTTGAGGGTTGAGTCACGTATGTATTCACTAAAAGTTTGGGTTTCTTTTAAGCACACTTAACACCGGAAAGCAGAAGCAGTTTGCCACGTACGCTTCATCTTCAGGGAAATGTCTTGAGAAAAGCACATGCTTAGACTCACCTCGCACACCTGCACTCGCCTTCCGATGGCACACTCGACGCACGTTTCTCATGTGCAGCAAAATAACCAGAATGCTATTTTCTTTCACTATATTGTCTTCACATAACTCTTTTTCCTGTCATCGAAAGCAAGCAAAACTGATTGGTACAGTTATTGGATTCATCTCGGAATAAGGGGCACGTCTCACTGGAGCTGCATCGTCAGTAGTTACAAGAATTGCTCCTCGGCTTCAGGTGATCACTTGAACTATGGAACACAAATCAGATTCCCTCTCGGCCAAGGAGACGACTGGTGGTGAGCACATTTCCCGGAACATGTGCAACGACTCGCTGTTGAGGGAGAGATTCTTACAAGGGACGAGGAATAAGTTGTCAGATGCCAAGAGAAACCTTCGCCTGCCGTCACTCTCACACGCTTTACGGCCTTTTACAATACCGCCTTTATCCCCATATTCAGCCAGGGCCACATTGGCATCCCCCGCCTCCCTCACGACACAGCAGCCGCCGCACACGGTATAGACTCTGGGTAGTGTCTCCGCACGGATAAAAGTAACAAACAGCCATGAATACACCAGCGATGTCAAGTCCGACTTTACCAAAATGGACTCTGAGTGCTGGAGAATTAGAGGCGATTATCGGAGCGTGGAAGGGGCGTCAAGGAGGACACTAGCCTCAGGTCAAGAGGATTCGCACGAAATCTTCTCATTCTAGCGCAGCTCTGTTCCGGCGGGCGTGGCGGCTGACCTCACTGCTTCCCTCTCCTGCTGTATTGCTGGAGCTGTTGTTCAAGAAGGAGCTGCTGCCTTCCATTTGCCACCACCTCTCCCTTTATTCTTGGGTTACTTTTCTTTTCGTATTTTTCTCTTCCTTTCTTTCTCTCTTTCTCTTCTGTAAGTCACTCACTTCGCAGCGGATGTTTCACTAGCAATTACAGGACCTGTCGAGGTTGACGGACCAAATGCTATCTTCACTGTGGCAAGGATCGGTGAGCTCTCCCTACTGCTCCTTCTGCTCCATTCTCCTTTTTTTTTTTTTTTTTCTTTTCTCTCCTCATGTTAGGATTGTTGTTGATCCTCCTTCTCCTCGTCCTCCTCCCCCTTCCCCTCCGCCTCCTCCTCCTCCTCTTCCTCCTCCTCCTCCTCTTTCCACTCTTCTCACCAGTTGCTTTGTCCACCATTTTTTTCCACTGGTCCTTTCCTCTGCATGTGCCTAGTCACTGTTCTCTCCAGCGCCCCTGCTCTTCTCCTGCCAGTCTCTCCCACTCATGAACCGTTGAAGTCGGAACACACTTCCTCAGCAAGGTGTGCATTTTATTCCAAAAGATCTTACAGCTCAAAGTCTTAATTCTTAGAATGTACTTTTAACAGAGTATTAAACTAATTTTCTTGATACAAATGGAGGTAGCCTCGGGAATACTAAAGGTGGAAAACAACCGGTATTTCTCCTGTGAAACAATATTGTATACATACATGAAATCATTGTAGAATCGCAGATGGTTTATGATTATTGATTTTGAAGAAAATAATGGGAACACATATTTCCTGGTTTTCGTTATTGTGTAGAAAGTAAGGATTGTATTTGAAAATTTCTCCATCATAAAAGCTTTTGAGATAAAGAAGGCAAGATATAAACACGACGCTACCATTGAAATGCTTTAATTACACAATTAAACAGTGTAACTTTGGAGGTTAAAAAAAAGAGAGAGAGAGAGAAGCCAGTTCAACTAATCATGCCATCACTGTATACTATAGAATTCAATTTTTAAAAATTAATGCAGATAAAATCTAGGTTTCCGAATATAAATTACTGAAGCATCGGTTAGACATTTATTTCTTAATTCGAAAACATATTATGTTGAGAATATTGTGATTTAGATTCAATAATCTTTACTCCTGGATACGCTGAAACCAATCAAATTTAGTCAAACGTACAGTATTGTTCTGAAAGACATTATTTTCCTTTGTTTTGTTGTCTTCAGTAAACTGAATATATAACAAAGTCATTATTAATCTTATCAATCTTATTCAGTCATTGGAAAGTAAAAGGGCAAGTGTTAGTACGCGTAATACAAAACTCCTCCAGTTACATGGTTTTCCTTTCCAACAGCAAACTGAAGTATGGAAAGTAAAGATCAACGCTTTGGCATTTTTCAGTACCTAGGCTTTTCAGCATCACTAGGAAGAAAAATATTAATACGATGTTGTTATTAATTCACGTTTCTGATACCATTTTACAAGAGCGCCGGTTCCAGAGATCATTTCCACACATGAAGAAAATAGCGAGGTTGCTGAAAATACTGCGAAGCTTTAAAGGTGTGAAGTTTTACTTGGAAAATTTTTGTTGTGCTGCTGAATAGTGAATGTGTCTCCAGTTGGCTGAGAAAAAATGTGTTTTTCACGGTTTTCTTTAAGACTTCTGTACTCAGAAACTAATGTTAATTGTCTTTTATCGTGTGAAAATTTTGTTAACTAACTCATTTAAGAATAACAGCAAAAGGAGAGTGGCACTGGTGATCGCACTCAATAAAACCTCACCATTTTCTCCACCGTAACTCCTTAGGCTTTCCTCACCTTTTCTTTGACCTCCTTGAATATTCCAGGATGAATAATGTCCAAACAGAAATTTTACTTGCTTCCACATTTTTGAGCACCGCGTTGTAGTATTTTGAAGTCAGTCCTGCGGCGAAAGTAAGGACGCGTTCGTACCTTCCATTTAACACTGAACTGATAAAACTGAAAGAGCCATGTTACTTACTACTCCTTCCACTACTATCACCAGTATCCTTGTCCGTAGCCAGAGGTCGACATGTTCCTATTGTTATTTTTTTCCCCCATGTGCGCCGATGTAGTTGTCAGTTTCTATCGTCATTTTCCCAGTGTCCCAGTGGCTTGTCTGGCAATTATCAGTGTATCAAAGGAAAGTTGTGTGCACTATTCCTTTCTACTCTGTTCGATGAGATGAACCTTCTGATTAGTTTGTTTTCGTTGTTTCCGTGACGTAAAAAGTTTGTTCAATACGATGACACACACACACACACACACACACACACACACACACACACACACAGTTAGAGACAGACAAACAAAGCAAGACATGCGAACAAGAAGCGAAAACTCGTAGAACCCGCGTCAATAATCTTGGAAGAACATTAAGTGCAGGTACAGAATGGAAGGAAGGAAGGGAGGAAAGAAAGAATAGTTCGGAAAGAAACGTGTGCTTTGAAAGAATATATATTTTAGTTAGAAATAGTTGAAAAAAAAGAATGGCGTGTGTGTGTGTGTGTGACTTAATGACAAAAGAACTATTGATTTACCTTAGATAAATCGACTTGATATTTGTTGAGCTTTCTCCTTCGGCATTTATTCTTGTCTGTAGTTATGACAATGTTGCCTTCCATCATATCACATTAACGCCACTGTTCCGACCTCATTTTTCCACGTATATGATTTTTTTACCTCTTTTGTTCATGTCCATCATCAGCGGCACAGGTTTTTAGCCTTGCCATTTTCTCCGCCTTGCGTACTCTGCTCTGCTCTGCTCTGCTCGCCTCACTCTGCCACTCACCCACATACCATCTCACCAGGTTCCTCTGTACAACAACAACAAATCGTGTATTTCCTTTCCACTGACAAAAAGGTTATGCTTTTTTTCCCCATACACTCTCTTCTCGCCGTCGTCCCCCTCATTCTCTTGTTGTTTTTCCCTTATTCTCCCCTTCCCCTCTTCGTGTCACATCATCATCGGCTCCATCATTCCCTCCTACAATCCAACTTCTTAAAATTTCCGTGTTTCTCCCGGTGCGGTGTCCGGAGAGGCGGGTCGGCCTTCACTCAGTGCGCGGGTGTCGACGCGACCTAATCCTTCATAGTGAGTCTTCCTCCCATCATCTCATTTTCGAGTCATTCCGTCTCGGAGGGTCGTATTTTTGCCGTCATTCTGAACTAATTTTCCTCCCGCCATTATAACGGTGGATGCCTCGCCGTCTTATTGATCGTGATTATTAGTATTGTTTTCGCTACCGAGTTTCTTTTGAAGTTAGTCGTATATCATCTTTTTTTGTATTTTGCTGATCTGTGTGTGTGTGTGTGTGTGTGTGTGTGTGTGTGTGTGTGTGTGTGTGCGTGTGTGTGTGTGTGTGTGCGTGTGTGTGTGTGAGGGAGTGTTGTGTTGTGTTGTTGTTTTCCATCCCTGTTCCGATGAAATAAAGCTTCGTGTCCCGGTGGTATTATTCATGTATATATTGCCCCGCACTGTCCTGTGTTCTCTGTGTTCTTGCCCCGTTTTTCTCCCTGTAATACTGCTCCCAGTGTTGAGGTGCAGCATTGTGTTGCTTGCTGTTCATTTCCTGTCAATCGTAGAGGGCTGTTCTTGCTCGCGTCCTTCTCCGTAGTGAGCTTCTTATTTACTATCTCTTTACTGTTCGCCTCTGATATTTACAATGTTTCTATTTCTGTGTTGTTTTCAGTTTTGACCTTGATCTTCCCTCCTGCTCCCCAAACGTGAGCTATCGGTTGGTGGGATCTCGTGCTTCTGCTCCGGAAGTAATGTGCGCAACATGAGTAAGTACGGCTTTCATTTCTCTTGTGTATTATGACATGCAACCATTCCGGCTTCTTCGTGTGATGTGATTTACACGTTCCTGCCAACTCGGCCTTCAGTTAACTTGTCTATTTTACGTGGCTGCTCTCTTATCGTATACCTCGGCTACTAATATTCAAGGTGGTGCATTTGATCTCCCTTCCTTGCTGTATAATTCCACATTGTCAATTCCAGCAAAGCTTAGTATAATATGTTGGTGGATAAGTTAATTCCACTTAATTTGTTTGTCATGAATGAGGAATACTTGACGTTCTCGCTTGCTACATTTTTTCTCATGACCTTCACACCGAATAAAAGAATGGAGTATTTCTACATCACCTCGTAATAATATGGCTGTGGCTTGATTAGGAGGATTATTAGCGCGGCACACATCAGGACCACAGCTGTTTGGTAATATTCCTAGCGTGCTGTGAAGGGAGCTGACCAGACAGTGACCTCGTCTGGCCATCTGGTGGTATTGACCTTGCGTTGGTGCGGCAGAACGCTGGAAGACTCCCCCCAACACTCCCCTTTCCCCCCCTCAAGCTAATGAAGTAAATGTTAGTGCAAACACAAAAGTGACAAGTGCATACCCTCCTCTGTTTATCCATCCCCTTCGCAGTCCCCTTCCCCTTCAAAACCTTGTCATGCAGGTGGCTGTGCTGCAGATATATTCCCTGACACATAGATGTGCTAAGAGACGGGCGTGTGGGCTGCCGAGGGAAGGGAGGGAAAGCGGTCTGGGATTCTGAAGGGAGGACGCAACTTTGTTTTCACCGCTTGAGTGTATGTGTCAATAATGGAAGAGAGAAGGGGAGGCGGATCAGCGGCGAAGTGTTGGTAACCGGGAAGCAAAATGTGAACTGGATTTCAGGGCGGTGTTTCAGGGGCTGACAGTTTTTTTGGTTATTCCTCGCAGTAGCCTTACCAGAGAGAGAGAGAGAGAGAGAGAGAGAGAGAGAGAGAGAGAGAGAGAGAGAGCACCAGCAGCAATATCTCTCGTTCCTTTCACTCTACACCATTCCAACTCTACAAAAAAGAAAAAAAAATCAAACCAGACTCCACTAATCGATAAGACAAGAATAAAAGCAAACACATAATCACCCTATAAACTCCTCAAATGTGTCTTTGTTACACAGGAGTTTACGTTTGGTCCTAAGACTCCACAGGGCTGGCTGGCTGGCTGGCTGGCTGGCTGGCATGGTTCTCGCTGGTCCCCCCCTCACCCCACCAGCTGAACCAAAAACAAAACCCACCCACTGAGGCCCATTTTCCTCTTAGATTTATTTTCACCGAGGGCCATAACTATTTCCCCTCGTCCTCGTTTCTTTCCTTCTCTCCCTGCCCGTCCTTTTCCACCCCTCGCCAGCCTCCCCTTTATTCTTGTTTCTTCAGCTGGTTGGTTTTAATTTGTTTCATAAAAGAAATTACCGTCTGAAATAACTATATGAACTACTAAAGTATTTGGTTCGCGGATGGTGATGGGAAATGAGTGAATGTGTTTGGGATCGTGATGTTGTCGTTCGTTTATGAAGTAGTATATGTTTTCAGATCTGTTCTAAGATAATCTTCAATTGAGATAGCTCGCATAGTATAAAGTTTTTGTTCTCTATTTTTGTTTGTTTCAATTAAGGTGGGTCTCCATCGGTCTGTGCTTTGTCTCCCCACATCAACTTTGCCTTCACAGTCGATTTTTCCAGCGATAAAAACACGAAGTGGAGTAACTCGAGGAAGCTTTTGGCGATGAACCCCATGACGACCTCCTTCCTTGGAGCCCGCGACTGTAACTCCCGGTCTCCTGCATCGTCAGCAGCGAGAGGCGAGGAGGAAAATGGTCGCAGTGAGTGGCGTCATCATCATAATATATCGATGGTGGTCTTGCCTGCTCTTAATACCTTGTTGGTTTTCATTAGATGGGATAAAAATCCATTACGATAACCGTGGCAACCGTTCAGCCTATGTCAGCAGAGGCAGGGAGGCTGGGCGAGATGTTTGTTTGTTCAGGGCCAGAGTTGGTACTTTCCTTAGACTGGTTTTTATTATCAAACACATAATGATGGCAGTTATAGTTTACCATTATAATTATTTTTGTATCTGTTATTGCATTTCGACATTATTGCTATCGAAGCCATGACGCCATCGTGCAAGGTCAAACGAGCGGAAAGATTGCAGGCAGTAGACAATCATGTCCTGTTTCCGCTGGCCTTGGTGACAGCCAGCATGAAGACAGACACGTCACTTAATGAAGAAACTCCTTTCGTTAAATGCTTGCCGAAAGAAAATGATTAATGTCCAACAAACCACTGCAAAGGAATGGGGATATGTTATAAAGCATTAATTATGTTATTGTTTGCTCTTTCGAGTCGAAACATGATATTGTGTGTCAATAACTACGGTCAGAAAATCATTCCTTTTTATGAAATATATGGTGTCCTTTTCTCACTTTTCTCGTCACCTTGTTCGCAGGAAGCATATTTGGAAGGCAGAATCTGTTTTTTTAACTTCTTTTCAGTTCCTTTAGTTTACCTCTTCAGCATATATCTTCATTACACACAGAAAACTCCCCTGATGTAACACATGGTCTTTGTCACCTGTTTCTCAACATTTCCCCAAAAGAGATCATGGTAGCCACGTGGTTAATGCGGCAAGTGATCTGTTGTCCAGCCCAACTGACCCGAGGGACACCATGAAAGAAAACTAAGATCGGAATGACGAAGATTGAAGTTAAGAGATAAATTTAAAGATTAAGGAAAGAAAAAGAATTACTGAAAGAAGAAGAAGAAAAAAAAAGTCAAATACAGGATAGCGTTAACTAAGAGTAGATGAAGGAAGATTCGAACTGAATTAGATGATTAAGAAAGAGGAAAAGAATGACAGGAAGAACACGACGAAATGGAGTCGAACTTTGACCTTCTGGGTATGAGCAAGTGCAGGCTGCAGGTCGAGCGCCTACTTGTGGTCCTGATGAGGCTCGCCAATAATGTCTCATTGCTCCTCACCGCCTAGCTCTGCACTCCATCATTAAGCCTGACTCTTGTTCCGTGTTTGCTTTCCAGCGACTCTCAGCTCAGCATTCAGCATTGTGATGTTTTCCCCCGGATATAAGATCGTTTCCTGCCAAGCTTTCTTCTCTCTCTCTCTCTCTCTCTCTCTCTCTCTCTCTCTCTCTCTCTCTCTCTCTCTCTCTCTCTCTCTCTCTCTCTCTCTCTCTCTCTCGCTCTCGGTCTTTCCAGTTCCTACTCCAGATACATTTCCTTCAACTTTCCTTCCTTTTACAAGCAGTACTCCATTTCATCTCCATGTCCGGGCACAAATTCATTCCAGTATAGGCCTCATAAACTGCCCCCTTACCCTACCTTCCCTGTCTCGCGCAATCTACTCCCCTTACAACCCCTCTTTACTTTTGACCACCCCCTCCCCCCCCTCTGTCCCTGACTCCCTCGCTCTTCCTTCTTTCCTTCCCTCGTTTAACTAGAATCTGGCTGACGAGGGCTCATCCGTCAACGCCTTTGGCTCGGGATCATTGGGGGGGGCGGGTGGGGGGGGTGGAGGGGGAGAAAGGAACATTCTAAAACATTATATCCCTCCTCCTGCCTTCCTCTTCTCCTTGCCCCCCGCCCGTCTTCCTTACCACCTCGCTCTCCCCCTTCCTCGGCCCCACCTTTTCGCCATTATTCCAGAGGATTCCGTTAATTGGCTCCACCTTTTCCATGTCAGGATGGTTGGCGTCAATTTGCCGCCCGTGTTGATTTTGCTGGGTCAGGCGAGGTCAAGGGGAATGGTTGGGGGAAAGAAAAGGGTGGGAGGGAACAGGGAGAGGAGGAGAGTGAAAGAGAGGAAGAAAGAGAAAGAGCAGACGGGAGGCAGTGGCCGGGAAGGGGGAGGTGGAGAAGAAGGGAAGATTTAGGAAGAGGGGATAGGAGAGTAGCCGGGCCCGGGCGCTGGGTGGTTGGGGGGAGGGAGTGGTAGTGAGGGAGGGAGGAGGAGGGAGATTCTGTGGCGTCGGGAACATTTGGGGATAAAAGAAGTGTGTTTATAGGGGGATCGAGGTCTTTGGGGAGAGTTGTAAAGGAAGGAATTTTGGTAAGGCGATGGTTGGTGGAGTCTTTGGAGCGAAAGTTACTGTGGGGAGGAAGGAAGAGGAGGGCGGAAAGGGAAGACTGGGAAAGGACTTGGTTCGGCTGCCCAAGTTATGGAGGTTAGAGGAGGAGAGTAAGAAGGAAGAAGCAGAATCGCAAGACAATGAAGATGGAAACGAATGATTAATAATGATCAGAAGGAAAGAAAGAATGAAATAACATGATCAGATAAAGAAAAAGAATCAGCAAAAAACCGCAAAGAAGAAAACGTAACATCTAAGAGAAAGAGAGAGTCAAAAATGGAAAAAGCAAATAGTACCATTAAATTTATGGAAACAAAAGAAAACCCAGAGGGGATAAAAAGACGAATGTTGGGGGGTCGGGAGCGCGATGAAGCAATAAAGAAGGTGATGATGACGGTGATGGCGGAGGGTGAAGGGAGAGAGGGAGAGGAGAAAGGGGAAAATTAAGGGCCAGTTAATTGAGGCTGTTGAAGTTAGGTCAATCATTAATTACAGAAGGGGGAGAAAGGGAGACCCACCAGAGGAAGGACGATTATAGGGAGCTTCTCTTCTCCATCCACCTCTTCTCTTTAGTGTCATATTCCTTGGTGCGATGGGGGAGAGACGGATATAGAAAGGGAGATAGGGAAAACAGACAACGACTTAAGAGCATCATATCTCAGTGACAGTGACGAACACCACAAGACCCTTTAGCATCATAACAGCGTAGGATAACTAAACTTCACTGCCCACCTCTCGTCACTGCACACACAGCAGCATCCAACGCAACCCACCGAGAGCAAAAACAGCCTTGGTATCACAGAACACTCCGACAAAAAAAAAGAAAAAGAAAAAGGGAAAAAAGAGGAGAAAAATGCTATACTGTGAAAACTCGTAACGCTAACTCGCGGTGGTGATCTTCCAACGCAAAATTATTAGATGGTCAGGAATGAAAATGTGTGTGTGCGTAGTGGTATGAGCGACGCTACCATTGTGATGTTGGTGGTGAGGCTGCTGCTGCGTCCCTCACACTTGCATCACCTTATGAGTTGTTGATCCCTAGTGAGGGGCGAGGCGGCTGTTGTCCTGTGGGATGTGCCTCGCGCCCCAGAAGGGTTGACGGCGACCCAGAGAGCAGAGGGAGTGTCGGGGACGCACGCGAGGCCGGCGGGAACACAGGAACCGAACTCCATAGCAAGAGTGAAAAGAGTGGAGGTAGATTGAGATACCAGAAAAATGGGAGTAGATAAATTAAGAGATAGGGAAGAAACTGCTTGGGGCGACGTCCGTCTCTCTCTCTCTCTCTCTCTCTCTCTCTCTCTCTCTCTCTCTCTCTCTCTCTCTCTCTC
>CM035207.1:10488385-10499015 GCA_020233015.1 Callinectes sapidus | reverse complement strand
GAGAGAGAGAGAGAGAGAGAGAGAGAGAGAGAGAGAGAGAGAGAGAGAGAGAAGGGTCGGCTCTGTCTCAATTGTCTATCGATTAAATCAGAGCGTCAGCAGTGGTGGTGGTGGTGGTGGTGGTGGTGGTGGTGGTGGCAGCCGCGGCGATGGTGGCGACGGCGGCCGAGGTGACGGTTGTGGCAGCGATTGAAGCAACATCACCAGCGATGATCCTCTGCGGCAGCGGTGGTGGTAGTGAAGGGAGTAAAGGACTTCCTATTGACACCTCGAGGCAAATAAGCGTAAATGTTGTGGCAAATGTACTAAAATTTTGCTGTATTTGAGTTTTTTTCTTTTGGAGAATGGAAAGGAAATGACGTAAGGTTGTATTGTAAGTGCTGTTCTTCTCTGTATTATTATGGCCGTACTAATCCTTTTGGCGCCTATTGAAAACACTACTTACTGTCTTTTCAAGTTGAACCTTCAGTATTACCACCATTTTACAAACTACTTTAATACCCAATACAATGCTTTCATAACCCTCACATCAGTGGCGTACTCCAGCTCTAGCCAGGGGAAGGGGAAGGCTACAACCGCCACGAACAAGGATATGAAAGCTAATGCCGCTGGGAGAGATCAAAACATCCATCAAGTGAGAAAGAGAAAATCAAGTGGAGAGGAGGAGTGGGAGGCGTGACACGGAGACGAGATGGACACCCGTCGCCCGCCACGAGACCAAGGGCGAGGAACAACCCCTGCGACGCTGTAATGAGTTCCCACGAGGACGCTGAGCAAACAGGGCACAGGTACACACACGCCACACACACACACACACACACACACACACACACACACACACACACACACACACACACACACACACACACACACACACACACACACACACACACACACACACACACACACACACACACACACACACACACACACACATTAGAGAGGAATAAAGCAAAAGAGAAATTTCGACAAACTTCAGAATATGCTTCCATAAAATCACGGAATACGGCACAGGACCTGGAGGAGAGGGAGAGGAAGAGGAGGTGGAGCAAAAAGAAAAGGAGGAGTGGTGGTGGGGGGGGAGGGAGAGGAAAGGTTGAAGGTAGTTTGCAAGTATTACCGTTTTTACGCTCATCAACGCAGCGATTTATCCTTCCCGTAACTCCTGCCTTGACAGAATAAATCTCGCACATGAACAAGAGAGTAAGTTGTATGGTGTCATTAGGGAGCGGCAAGAAGAACTAACCTTTTGATAGGGACGTAACTTGCCGGATAAGAGCGAGGACCTGCGTTTGTCCATTAGCCTGATTTACAAGTGGATAATCTGCTCTTCTGACTCCCTCAAGTGGCGGGGTGGAAATTTGCAACATTTCTGACACATCCTGGAACAACAACTTTCCGCAACCCTGATGAGGACCTGATTCTATTCTTTTTTTGCCAGATCGCCTCCAGAGACTTCCTAACCCGAGGATTGGTTCTGATTGCGTCTTTCCTTGATGGGGCTGATAAGTGCAGTGAATCAGAGTCCATAAGGATACAATGGCTCTTCTTAGCGAGAGATTTTGTGCATGTGGGTTCAGGTATGAGTGCGGAAGGGGGTGTGGAGTGTGGGTCTTGACAGCACTACTTGTCCATATTCTCCCACTCGGCCATCATTCACGCTGTTCGCAGTGGGGAGGATCATCCATAACCCTCCCACTGCCTCCCTCTCTCCCTCCTCGCCGCCCTTTCCCTGGCAGCAGTGGGCCACCAACTCCTCCTTACTGTAATTGTACTCCTGTCAGTAATTACTATAATGAACCGTATCATCCCCGTCTTTAGGAAGCAATCAGATAATGGGAGAATTGCAGGGTTTTCATGTATTGTTTAACTGGCAAAAAAAAGTACTTTTACAACATGTTCATTACAAGCATTAACATCTCAAGAGCCAAGAACGAGAAAACAAAAACTGGTAAAAACGTTTATTATAGAGAAATTATGATGATTTTGATAAACGTTGCACAAACTACCTCTTCTTCCCTCCCGTCACACACACTGCGCACAGGGCGAAGTTGACCTCAGCAACCCGCCAACCACTGTGCAGTGAACGCGGGGAACATCGCAGCGGGAGGCAAGGCAGGACTTGAGAAAGAAAACAGAGAAAAACATCAGAACAAACGAGAAGGAAGTGGGAAAACATTACTGAGAATAAACTATAAAAGAAAGAAGAATCAGGCGGAAGAGAACAGACAAAGGTTGTTTACAGATTTCGCTGCATAATAAGAAGAGAGAGAGAAAGAGAGAAACTCACAAAGCCTGACCATCCTTCTCAATACTAGTTAAGCTTGTGGTCAGGGAGGCAAGCTGTACTTCCACTATAGGAGACCGCTGTTGAAAGATGGGCGAGTGCTTCCTGTACCCTCAATTATAGGGGCGCCAAAGGAAGGAGGGAAGGGCGAGATCTCCAGGAATGATGGTGGTCAAAGGGGTGTAAGTGTAAATGGTGATAGGTGTAATTTCAGTAGCGAAGGCTGTAGTAGTAGTGGTTGTGATGGTGGTGGGAGTCGTGGTTGAAGGAATATGCTCTCTCTATTTTAGGTGTGTGTGTGTGTGTGTGTGTGTGTGTGTGTGTGTGTGTGTGTGTGTGTGCGTGTGCGTGTGTGTTGGTTTCGTTGTATATGTGGCGTTGATAGTTATGTGAAGTAATATCACCAATGGCTGCAATGGTGGTAGAAGCAGCTGTGGGTGAGGAGGATGGGTGTGGTGAGTGTTAGTGAGTGGTGGTGAGGTGGGTGAGCGTCCCCTGCGTGTGATGGTGATGTGGTGGTGGTGGTGGTGGTGGTGGTGGTGGTGATGCAGCCCCAACCCCATCACTGTAATAATTATGCCACCAACGTCTCGCCATGACATACAGGGCGCCGGGAACCAATACACCATCAGACCATCTTCCTTCACTTGGTTTCCATCAGTGCAACACGTACAGCTTACCCTTGTGTCTTTCCTTCCTCTATACTTAGCCCTCTTGTCTATACTTGAGGTAACTTTGATTATTTCTCTTGTAACCTCCTTTTACTCCTCCCTTTACTCCTACTACATATACCCTACTCCTCTTTTCCTCCTCCCTCCTCTCCTTCACTCCCCCCAGTTATCACCACCTTCGTCCCTTCAAACCCAAGGCCTTAAATCACACAAATGAATATACACACTAAGAAATTACCCCTAAAAGGCTTTCTCTTTGAGCAGTCGTCGTCAGTATCCGGCATTTCAGAGAACACGAGGCAGCCTACTTAGGAAGAGCCACCGCCATCCATAATGCAAGATCCTTCATTCAGTGTCGAGACGTGGGCCAAGGCAGGACAGGGCAACCTCTTGTAGGGATGGGAGGGGAGGGGAAGAGGGGCACTAGTAGTAGTAGTAATAGTAGTAGTAGTAGTAGTAGTAGTAGTGGTGGTAGTAGTAGTAGTATTGGTTGTGGTCCTGGTGGTGATAGTAGTAATAGTAATAAGAATCGTATGATTAAAAATTGACGAGTATCGAAACTTAACTAAAATCTTTCTTTATATTATTATTTTTTTTTTTTTACGTCCTTCATCGCTTAGTGGCTGTCAAAGGTACGCTGATTGTTTACGCATCAGCATCCAGTAGGAATGAAATAGTTTGCATGGCTTGGATTGCTCTGAAGGCCAACATGACTGAAATTTCTGGCAACAGTAGCTATGCAGAGGGAGGGAAAAAAAGATATGTTAGTTTTATTGTCTCTCCTTTTTGCTGTGGCGTTAGCAATGAAGTAAGATTGATTTATGTGTTGTGTACATATGTGTGTGTGTGTGTGTGTGTGTGTGTACGTACATAAACTTCAGTTAACACACACACACACACACAATGATAACTACAAACAACCAACGATAAGGGAACAGAAAACTATAGATGAAAAACACAAAATTCAAACAGCAAGCGAAAGGAATAGATAAGAGAGAAAAGAAAATAACAATGATCCACTCGAGTAATAATATAACTCCTAAAATTTCCTCATTTTCCGAAGCACCGATCACTCTGTATTGCAAAAGTCGCGAGATAACAGCTGAGGCAAAGCACATCCACGAGAGAGAGAGAGAGAGAGAGAGAGAGAGAGAGAGAGAGAGAGAGAGAGAGAGAGAGAGAGAGAGAGAGAGAGAGAGAAACTCAACTCATCCCCCCTTTCATCCATCCAACCATCCCTCTCTTCTTCCTCTTCCCCCCCTCATCAAGACCCCGCCCTGTTCCACGTAGCACCTCGCCAACCAACCAACCAACCAACAACCCACCCAGCCACCCAGCCAGCCAGTTAATCCATCCAAGTTAACTAATAAAAACCCTCCTACTCAGACTGCTCAAACTTTTACGGATGGCTTACAAATCAACTCCTAATTTACTTGTTGAAACCGCAATAGAGTTCCTTCATTAAACCCGAAACAAGGCAGAGTGTACACACATATTCTTTCAGCCCCGTAGTGAATGATGCACAGATGCTGAATGTTGCAGCACGCTATGAATGATGAATGTCCTTGGTCGTAGTCTCGTCGCACGCCGCCCGGGAGAGAGAGAGAGAGAGAGAGAGAGAGAGAGAGAGAGAGAGAGAGAGAGAGAGAGAGAGTATACGTCAGTTCTTCCTCCCGTACCGTACCAAGGGGTTTCAGTGACAGGAGAGGGACGCGTGGGGATGGACTGCGGCGGTGGGATGAAAGGGGGAGGCGGGGTGACGGAGGGGAGGCAGGAAGGTGATGGAGGTGGGAAGCGCGGGGGAGGCAGGGTGGTGATGGAGCCGGGGAGGGCCGCACGAGAAAACGAAAGAAAGAATGAGTGAGTGTTGACGAAAAAGAAGAAAAAAAAAAGTACGGAGTCCGTTTCCAATAACTAAATGCAATAAACAAAGTCGTAGAAAAAAATAGATACAAATCAGCGGAAATGGAAAGGGAATTAACTGTGAATCTGTAAAATTAAAATAATGATAATGATTCTGTGTGATGGAAGATGATACACAACAACAACAAAAAAACATCAAAAAAAAAAAACTCATTAACACAATAAATCTTTAAAAAAAAACTTATTGATAAGAAAATGACAAAAAAATATACACATCACACCTGCAATAACGAATGAGAGAAAATAGAGAAATGCAAAACGAAAGGACGAAACATGGATAGCGGAGACAGAAGGAGGGAGAAGGGGAGGGAAGCAAGGAAGGAAGGAAGGACGGACGGAACCAGGGTAGAGTTAGGGTAAAGCTGGTTAGGGGGAGAGACAGAAACAGAGGTCGGATAAAGGGTGAATCCGAGGGGAGCAAGAGAAAGCGAGACAGGCTGGTTGACGGGAAACAAGGAGACAAAGTAGCCGAGAGTGGAGAGACCAGGTGAAGAGGATGAGCTGCACTGTAGGAGGAAAGGGCAAGGCTGATGGAGGAAGGGTAAGGAAACTGGAGAGAGGATGGTAGAGGAGGAGGAGGAAGAAGAAGAGGAGGAGGGAGTTCATGGGTTCAAGGGAAGGTAGGTCAAGCGGTGATAACGAAATAATTGCACTAATAATAACTTTTATGACGCAGCAGACGTGATTCCTCAGTTTTTTTCTTTCTTTCTTTTTTTTCTTTGTTCTCCTTTTGTTTAGTTATATTTCCCGTCATGTGTCCGTTTTCTGCCTTTTTTTTTCCTTTACTCTGCCCACAGACACACCACTAACCAGCCACTTGCTGCACTGGCAACCTCACCACTCACCTGCTTCCCTGCCTCCCTGCTCTTTGTCCCAATATCACTGCTCTTCCCCGTCCCTCCGCTTGCTCACCTCCCTCTCGACGCCTCTCCCTCCTTGCCGTGCTCCCCTCTCCCTCTCGTATCCCGTGTCCCCCCACCTCACCTCTCCAACAATAGTCTGTCTTTATAGGTCATTCCATACCGTATGCGATTTTTTTCGCCTCTTGTATATGTCCTAGTATATTGCATTCTCGCTTTTTTCTATTTGTTTTATATTATTCTTGTTTGTCTCTCCGTTTTCTTCGAATTTACCATCAACTAAAACTCATAAGAATATTGGGTTTGTGATATGATTTTTTTTTTTATTTCTTTTTCTTCTTTGTATTTGTTGAATCATCCACTCATCTGTATTTTTAGACCTTGCCCTTTATTAGGTATTCGCAGCGTCACAAAAATAGAGACTGTGAAAAAAAGAAAGCAAAGCTACACTTTTAGAAATCTCCAAGTTATAATCCCATCTGTTATAAACACTACTGGAAAAAAATACATCATTGTGCCATACTTAACATGAAGCCATAAAAGAGGACAAAAAAAATCTTTAACGTCAGCATTTTTCTGTGTAATATCGACCATCACGACTTTTATTCCACGTCCTTGAAGTGAGAAGTGACAGACAGCATTGCGCCATACGGGCTAAACCTCTTCGTTATGACTTCACGAAGGCCGAAGAGATGGCCAGCGCTTGAAGCTTTAACTCCTGCGAGGCTGACCTTTGGTGTCGAATGGCCTCCAGTGCCAATTTCTTTGCCTAGACGAAGACGTGGGCGTAGAAACAGTGGGCGAGTGAGGAAAGAGCGAATAATGTGAGACGGAAAACTTGTAGTCACGGAGCAGGAACTTGTTATTGCCATTCTCACGCCTGCTTATGTTGGGTCTTCGTCCTCCCCTCCTCGTCCCACCTTCTCCCCTCCAACACCAACACGAGGGGATGCCGCATGTCACGTCACGCCAAAGTTGCTTCTATGAGATTGGTGGTGAGGGAATTTGTTACAGATTTGGATAGTACAGCACTATTGATGGATTGATTTCACCAGTTATGTATGGACAGTTAAGTTTAGCCGCTTTCCAGGTATTTCCATGTTTATATTCCAATGTTGTTCACAGAGTGTCTGGTTTGGCAAAACAGTCCATACCACACCTTTATGAAAAGGCAAACAAGGTAAGTAACCGTTGCGGCGGTCAATGCAGCACATAGGAAATAATGTAAAATTGGTTTTCTATGACGTGAACGTTCCGTCAAAATTATCAGTGCACTTTCAAAGCAAAAAACTGAAAATAAAAAATCAACTTCGAAAAAATACAACTTTAAAGACTGACTTAAAATAGCGTATAGGTGGATGCAGGCAGACTCTCACCACTTGTCGCTTTTAGAATACACATGTCACTTTTCATCACGATGCGATATAATTCCAAATGTTGATAATGTGAACACCTCTTTTCTTTTAGTTGCATCTTTTAATCATTCCTCAAGAAGACTATGATAAATAATCAAACACATTATACGTAATTGTTTCCTCCTCACACACACACAGAGTTCAGAGATGGACGCCCGTCTGTACCTGACTAATGCATTTCCTCTGTACTTCCACTGAATCACCTTTGTTTGGATGCCACCATAAATGTAATAAAGACAAGAAGCTCGCCGATTAAATAACCAGAAGGTAACCCAACTCCTTAATTGCCGTGCACGCCAGGTGAGCAAGTCCTGGCTCTCACCTGGCCTCGGGGACCTCTTGGGATATTCACCTGGAATACTAGATGAGTCAGTGGCGCCTCGGAATATTTCTCTCACTAACCGTGTGACATATGGCTCTTCCGCCCGGGTTAACCTCACTCAGACATGACCCTTGAGCACCTGCAAGACGCACGGACCATTTTCGCGTCCGCAGGAGAGAACTGAGGACGAGTTGCATCATTAACGACCCTCTGATCCCACCTTTGTAGGAACTCCTCTCGGCCACAGTTTTTACTCGTCAGCCAAATTAGAGGAGCGGGTTGGCTGGTTGTCTCACAAGGCGACGCCGCTCCTTGCTCCTTGCGGCCCACGGAAGGTGCAGCTTTTCCGCCTGCAATGATTTCTCTAAGGACGCGGTGGGTTCAAAACGGTGGGGGGGGGGAGAGTTCGAAAGGAGAAGGAGAGGTCAGACGTGCTGCTCCAAGAAAAAAGATGAAGATGAAAACTAAATAGAGAAAAAAAGAAAAATAGAAAATAAGTGTGTGTGTGTGTGTGTGTGTGTGTGTGTGTGTGTGTGTGTGTGTGTGTGTGTGTGTGTGTGTTTTATAATAACGAGTTTACACAACATTGTGAGCAAATATTTTATTTTCCGGTAGCGCAGCTGTTTACCATTGGAGTGTGTGTGTGTGTGTGTGTGTGTGTGTGTGTGTGTGTGTGTGTGTGTGTGTGTGTGTGTGTGCGTGCGTGTGCGCGTGTGTGTGTGTGTGTGTTGGTGTGTGTACCACAGACAGGTGTGGGAGGTGGATTGCATCATGTTGCTTCCCTTGTACCTGATGTGTGACAGACATGTTGCTCTAATACTCAAGATGTCTTCGATTTATCACGTTATCCTTATCATTTTTCATGCTCAATATTTCCTTTTATTCCTGGAGTGTCGCCAGCGTCGTAGTATCACAAGTAGCATTACTCACCCGTAGGCGGCGAAGGTGGGGTCGTAGGGGTAGTAGCCGGCGGGAGAGGCACCTAGTCCACTCCCATACATGGTGGAGACGTCAGCCGCACTGCCATCCTTCATGCCATACCCGGAGCTCTGGAAGATGGAAGGTGCGAGGCTCAGCGGAATGTCGGAGAGGAGAAAGATGGAATCAGAAATGATAAAACAGGGAAACAGGATGCGGGAAGTGATGGGTGTGCTCTCTGGCTCACTTGTCATCTCGTTCCATTAATGTTCGCACGTAATTGTGTCATTACAAAGTAGATGGAAAACATAATTGGATAGGAAGGAAAAACACTTTGTCCACGTCTATAATCATCGTAGGAGATCTGTTCCATTAATGCCTCAAATAACGTGTGATGTATGACCACCAAATGAGACGAGGGTGATATATAGAGAGAGGAATCCATGTAATGCTTTATGAGGACGAAAAATTAGGAGGATTCACCTTGTCCAGAGAAATGTAGTGCGCCATATAAAGATAGATAGAACGCAATTCCTGGTTGTATTGTTTCTTTTTTTTTTCCGACCGTACAAACAAGACTTAGCGCTATTGACGGAAGGTCCATCCATCATCTGCCCCGCTTCCTATCACTCCTCGTCCTGCACACATTCATAACTCCCTAGCGAGCAACAACAGTTTCCTGAAAATCCAACCATTTCTTATTTTCTCCCTGTACCACTTTACCTTTTTCATACGGAATTCTGTAAAAAAAAAGTGGTTATTGTTAGAGAATAAAAAATCACACCTGAATACCAGTGATGCAGTTTTTGGCGGCCTTAGCTTTAGTATAGAGAGAAAAAGAAGTAAAAATGAAAACTATATCGAAAGACAAAGAATTCAAATACCAACAGAGCAACTCGTATAGCGAATAAACCATTACTCCTCTGCGCCCCCCGCCCACCCCCACCCCACCCAAGGCATGTCAGAAGGAAGCAGTAGTAGGAGAGAGGCGGCCATGAATAAGAGATGAATGTTCTCTCTGAGGCTGAGTGAACAAGCGTGCAGGTGGCAGAGAATAAAGCAAAACAACAACAAGAGCTCTCCTTACCAAACTCGGGCCGGACCAGGACGACCGTAATGGATTCGACTCGATAAAGTAAACATGAGGGGGTTAAAAATAAGGGTTTGGAGCCGCCATTATTAAGAGGTCCAGTTCCTCTTGAGCCATTTATTGCTGGCCCTGTCTCATCCCACGCTTTGACCGATGACCAGAAATGAGAAAAAAATCAACACTCTCTTAAAAAAAAAAAGAGAGAGAAGTTGCTCTTGAATTGATAAAAACATGCGCGCCTTTTTCCCTTGAGGTTTAAGATGAAAGAAGGCGAACGAGGAAGGATTAATTGTCAAAAAATCGCTCTTGTATTCTTTTTTCTATACCGGGAAAGAGAAGATATTGCTGCCAGTGTCACTCTGTCTCGCCAGTCGGTTGTTAATAAGAGAGGATGGGTGTTGGGAGTGACGGGAGGGATCGGTAGCCTGTGGTGAGGGAGGGAAGGAGGGAGGGAAGGAGGGGCCTCTCTCTCCCTTGGCCGCGTAGAGTTCTAGTATAGTTCTAGTATTGGTAGTGGAGGTGGTGATGGTGGTGGTGGTGGTGGTAGTAATAGTTGAGTGCGCAGGCTGTTTTATGTTGGTGTCTTTGAATGTGTGTGTGTGTGTGTGTGTGTGTGTGTGTGTGTGTGTGTGTACGTGAACATGTTACACACACACACACACACACACACACACACACGTACACACACATTTTCTCACGCATCAAGACATGGCAGACACCATCCAACTCACATTAAAACAGCCACATACACGCCCGCCACCCTTGCGCCACCGTTCATAAAAATACAATTGCTCAAACCCAAATAGAAGAGAGAGAGAGAGAGAGAGAGAGAGAGAGAGAGAGAGAGAGAGAGAGAGAGAGAGAGAGAGAGAGAGAGAGTATGGAATAGGCTTCTGATTAATGGAAGTAATAAGTTTAATCCGATTTATATTTCAGTACTTATATCATCAGTACCAAAATTCCAAGACAATATGAAAACACTGATATTGAGTATATTTTTTTCTTGTGTATGTGTGTGTGTGTGTGTGTGTGTGTGTGTGTGTGTGTGTGTGTGTTCCTTTTTTTCCCCCCCTTTGTAATATATTCTCTGTCATAAGCGCTTTCCCTCCTGTCCCTTCGCCAACACATTTGAGAACAATGGATC
>CM035207.1:10457425-10468445 GCA_020233015.1 Callinectes sapidus | reverse complement strand
AGAGAGAGAGAGAGAGAGAGAGAGAGAGAGAGAGAGAGAGAGAGAGCAGCCATAACGGTCACTTTGTCAGCGTCCCCAGAAGAGCACCATCGGAAGAGTGTGTACCTTCACGATAGATATGAACGCTACTAACGGTGGGATGGATCTGCTGGCTGGTGACGGCAACATAGACGCGCACCGACTGCAAACATTCACCTTCAGGCACACCGCAGCGCTGCTCAGTGATGGCGCGGGGCGGAGAGGAGGAAGGGAGGAAGGGACTGCATATTTGCTTGCCTTTTTTTTTTTTCCTTCTTTTTTTTTCTCTCTCTTTTCAACTAGGATTCCATGAACTCCAGAATGTAAGTTTCCACCTATATCCTTCGGGTCAGTGAGATACACAGTGAAGAGAAGCCACAAGTACTACAGTAGCATCCCACAGTCTTAATTTGTGCTGTAGTCTCATTGTCTCGTCTGTCAGTCAACCACCTCTACCTACTCCTTTGTCGTAATTGCGTAGCAGGACTATACCGGTCATTCTAGTTGTCACTCACTTGTTTGGAGACCGGCGTGATACTTGAGACTCCTGCATGTCCTCTGAAGGTACGGATCAAGGATGTAGAAGGGAAAGTATCGCAATTAGTCCCCTCGAAAGTATTTACCTTACACGTCAAGATCCGCAGAAAACACGATATATTTTTTGCTGTTGTTTCCGTGGAAAGTAATTATAAGTAACAAGATTGAGCGATACACAAACTTCAGAGCTTCGTCTCATCTCCCCACTTCGTAACTACACCTGCAGTTCCTGTTTGTTTTGATGGTGTCTGAAGCCTCGAGTGGCCGCCCACCTGTCTCCTCTCCCCAACCAACGTCACTCTCACTGCGGCCTTTTTCTCTCCCCTGCTCTCTCTCCCCTCACTCTCGACACCCAGAATTAAGATTTTTTATACAGTCGTATTATCGCGCTTCTCGTCTATTTTCCACCTGATTCTGTCCGCCCTTCCTTAATTTGCTATATCTTTAGCTTTACATTTACATTTATTTGGACAAAATGCTGAAAAGAATTTCTTCACACACACACACACACACACACAGAGAGAGAGAGAGAGAGAGAGAGAGAGAGAGAGAGAGAGAGAGAGAGAGAGAGAGAGAGAGAGAGAGAGAGAGAGAGCGCTTAGAGTGGCACTGCGGATCGTCAGGCCACCCCCGCCTCACTCCCCAGCACACGCGGGGTGCCAGCGCAGTGGGAAACAGGCCGGGTCGTGTTACGCCGCCGGAAACACTGAGCCACGGGTCACAGGGATGGAAGGGAGGAGTGAAGGGAGGAAAAGGGAGGGGGGAGCGTGCCGTGCCCTGAGACCTGACTCCACCGCGATGGGGAGATAAGGGAACAGACGGTTGGAAGAAAAGTAGTGTGGATCGATGGCTGTTTAATTTCGACCGTTCGAGGTGATATCCTCTCGTGGTGGTCAGTAAACCAGGTCCATGAGAGGAAAATATTTTGAAAGATCACACACACACACACACACACACACACACACACACACACACACACACACACACACACACACACACACACACGGGTACTCACCAAGGGACTGTAGAAGGCTGAGGAATCCATGCCGATAGACGGATAAGGGTTCTGTTCACTGGAGGTGTAGGTGGTGCCGTAGACGCCCCCGGAGGCACCCAAGCTTGAGCCGATTCTGGAGTAGGAGCCAATGGCGAGGCGATCGTATTGGCAGGAACACACGGGCTGGCCGCTCACCGGGTCCGTCATGATGGTGCGGCCGCCCTCACAGCAGCCCGAGCCGCCTGTGCCGCCACCGCCTTGCCCCACCAGCAGCTGCACGCCATGTAGAGGGAGGGAGCAGAGCGTCAGTATGTGGTACAACACAACAAAAGCTGTTGTCAAATGTGATCTAGATAATATCCATCACTGACGTGACTTGAAATACAGTCCTTGCACCTAAACTGTTATGATTACTATTTTATCAAGTCTGAGCTTTGCAATGGTTAACATGCATTGTACATCAACCTGTGATATATGACGATGATTTTATTTTATAAGTTTGAAGCACAGCTATAATATAAGAACTAGTACTATGACATGAACCTTAATACCCAATAAAGATCCATTTGATGAGGTCGGGCACACCTCAGCGATCGAGTTGTAACATCAGGGAATCAATTATGGCATTCTAAAGGGAATTTACTGATAATGCATATCATTAAACTTTATAGGGACACGACTCAATATTTGACGTTCCATTCATACACATCTTAACCCTTCCATGCACGGCGACAAATCATACACAAAGACACCATGAATAAAACGTTCATCGGACAAGGGGAATTATAGGCCCGGAGGCGTGAGTTACAGAGCGTCGCATGCAGGTGTTGAATGATTGACTCGCTAGACCGATAGATCACCGTTTGTCCTGACCGACGACACACGCCAACACTCTGCCGCCCACGCCACTAACCTCACCGCACCTGCTGCCGCTAAGGAGACCAAAGCACGTCCTTCATACTTTAATACCCGTTAGACCAATGGAGAAGTGGACGAGGGAGGAAAAGGAGGAAGTAAATGGTAGACTGGGAAATAAAGGTAAATTCAGGGAAATGTCACAAGTTGCGCGCTGTGTCGTCTGTCATTTTCATTTCTCCATTTGGTGTGTAAAAAAAATACATAAATACACGGCACAAAGTACACGGTTTCTCAAGTTTAGTGTCCGCGTGTTCCTCTTGGTGGTGCTGTCATTTTATCGATCAACCACAAGGAAGATTGAACTGTTCTGCGCTCTGCTCCGACCGTCGCTGCCCCTATTCAAACTGAGGGCCGCAGACTCTCTGTTTGGTGAACTGCGTGTGTGCGCTGGCCACTGCACCGCTAATATTCTTACTAGCTCATGCCATGTCCCGCATTTGTCAGGAAAAAACAATGATTGCTATTGGAAGGTTATTTTTCACTCTAGAACGCAAAGGAATAATGCAGGAAGAACAACAACAATGTCTTTAACTATAGCAATAGTGATTTTAAAAATTAATGCAATTGATAACAGATATACGAGTAATTTCAAATGTAGTAATGAAAACTATAGGATCGATTTAGTGACGATAATGATGATGAAGATAATAATAATAATAACAATAATAATAATAATAATAATAATAATAATAATAATAATAATAATAATAATAATAATAATAATAATAAAAATAGAAATAATGATGGTAATAATAATAAGAATAGTAATGATAGTAAAGTAGTGGTAGGAGAATGAGTAAAGATAATAATGATTATTATAACAATTACCGTAACAGCAATGAGATTCATATAAAAAATGATGATGATGATGATAATAATAATAATAATAATAATAATAATAATAATAATAATAATAATAATAATAATAATAATAACAATAACAACAGCAATAGAAATGCCTCAGCAGTAGAAACATCAGTATTGGTAAAAGTTGTTGTTGGTGTTAGCGTTGACCCAGCATTCATTTTCTAAACACCACATGAATGGAGACACGAGTAGAATGTTATGCCTGAATGAATGAAGTAATAGGCCTAACCGCAAGAAAAAAAGATCAAGAACAGAGAGAGTGAGGGAGAAGGGAGAGGGAGGGAGTGGGGTAGGCCCGCTAAAGAGGTAAGGATAAGGGATGAGAGGGACGAGGGAACAAGGAGGGAGGGAGTATTTGTCTGCGGTAATAGGAAGGTCGGCTAATAGGCAGCAGAGGAGGGATGAGTGATAATAGGGGCGTTAGATGGAGACGCCTTAAAATAGGGGGTGTGGCTGTTGGCGGCAGGTGGAGGGGAAAGAGGAGAGGGAGGAGGCGGCAGGTGAGTCTAGCCTCCTAATTACACGGCAGGTAATGTGTCCGTCTCTAGATGCTCTCCCGATAGTGACCTCAGCTGTCAGTCTAATGTGTTCACGCGCTGTGTTCCTCACTCAACTAATACACACCGGGGGAACCTTTCATTACTGCGCTGCTCCATGACACCTGCGGGCAAGGAAGCACACCAGCGCGCCCGTTCAAGCAAGAAACAAACAAACCCTCCAGCTCGCGTTTAATTGGCGCGACGGACTGAGGGATGAACGCCACTCATCACAAAAATGTATCACAGGATAAATAAATTGGTGCCAGCATGTAATCTGCTATTCTCCACCACCGCCAGTGTTATTACCATCACTGCCGCTTGACGCCGCTCCACCCTCGCCTACCCCCCCCCCCCCCCCCCCCCCCCCCCCCCCCCCCCCCCCCCCCCCCCCCCCCCCCCTCTCTCTCTCTCTCTCTCTCTCTCTCTCTCTCTCTCTCTCTCTCTCTCTCTCTCTCTCTCTCTCTCTGTTCCCTTCCACCGCCTCCACTCTCGCCACCTCCACCACCACTAACACCAATAACACCACAAACATCGACGTTACCGACCAAAGGCATGTCCCGGTCCAACTTGAGTGGAAGGCTCGGGTGAGGGGAAGGAATGGGAGTGAGGGATGCTGCGTTGGTATGAGGTGTGGGTGAGGTTCTGAGGGATGAATGAATGATGGTATGAAAGTAAATAGCATTAATCTAGGATAAGGAAACGCGAGAAGCACAGGAGTTGGGGATATGTTACAGGTATATACAGAGATGATATGATAATGCAGGTGTTAAATGATACAGACACATGTGGGGAGTTGGTAGGGGAGAGTATGTGTGTGGGTTGAGACAGGTGTGGGGTTGAGAGGGACAGGTGTGTGTGTGTGTGTGTGTGTGTGTGTGTGTGTGTGTGTGTGTGTGTGTGTACAGTAGTGGAGAAGGACAATCGAGAGACAGTCCGGAAGAAGAGAAGTTGACTGCCACTTTACTTCATATTTATTCGTCTCCATTTCCGATCGTGTTCCGCTTCAACAGTTTCCAATTTGTTCGATTAAAACACTCGTATTATTATTTCCTCTTTCACGTCGTTCTATTCGCCAGATCGATTTTACCAACTTCAATGATATATCGCAATAAAATTAATGAAAACCCATAACAGTAACGAACCCCTTCCTTTTGTTTGACTGTTTGAAGGACGAATGATGTAGAATTATGTCAGCCTTCTTTCCTCTTCCTTTTTTTATTTATTTATTTTTTTATTTGTACTTTCTCTCAAAAGTTTGGACCGTTTCACCTGCAGCAATCAGACTGTTCGTAGCTTTACTGTATTTTTTTCTACTTTTGAAATGTTCGAGTCGGCATCCAGCAACGTTTTTTTTCTTTTTATTCCTTTTTTTTTTTTTTTTTTTGTATGTGTATGTATTATTTCAGTTCACAGACAGACTCCTTTGCGTCGTAGAAAAAACACATCAATGGTAACTGACAATGTGCAACTCACAGAGAGAGAGAGAGAGAGAGAGAGAGAGAGAGAGAGAGAGAGAGAGAGAAGGGGGGGGGGGGGCGGTAAGAAGGTAAGCCACTATGTTCGTTCATCACGTCACTTTCAGTCAGACACAAGTGATGAGCACACCACTTGTTCTGACCACAGGGGATAAATTGACCTCATCCGCACCTCGCCTCCTGGTTGTGATCCATCATTACCCGCCAGCCACAGCCGATACACGAGCACCACGCATGCAAGCACCAGTTTTGGCAAGCAACCAAACCTCACACACGACCATTTTCCTGTGGCTACAAAATTTTTCGTGTGTGTGTGTGTGTGTGTGTGTGTGTGTGTGTTGTTGTTGTTGTTGTTGTTGTTGTTGTTGTTGTTGCTGTTGTTTTCCGTTCTCACACTCATTTAGGCAAGACTATCATTTACCTTCTGATTGGTACTTTTTTTTACTATGAATCCACAGACCGAGTTTCAATACCAGTAGAAGTAGACACCACTCAGCTCATGCAGCTAATTATTCCTCCATAGAGTCTGTTCCTGACATACATATGGAACTGAAATATATCTTCAATAAAGTTAAACAATATTAAGCGGAGTGTCAAACAATTTTGATCTCCTTAGAGGAGATACCTTTGTCCGCCAGGTGTTCCCATGCCATATAGATGGACTTAAGAGCAGCGGCAAGCCAAAGCTCAAAGAGTGCCACCTCGTAGGTAAATAATAGCGTCTGATTAACACAAATAAAGGCGAACCCTTAGCTTGTGCAGCAGTTTTACATAGATATGCAACCACCTTTTATTTGTTCGCTTTTCGCAGAGAAAAAATACATATATTGTTTTATGTAATTGAAACTGACGTCAGGAATTATTTGTTTCTCTTTTACATGCGTCCCTCAGTTTTCCCAAATATTTTATATCGTTCTTTTCTGTTGTTCTCACTAACAAGCAGCCATTCCTTCAGGTTTTGCGTGTGCCTAAACCACCAGTCAGACCATTATTATATCATGCACGTTTTCTGATACTTGCTCCCAATTCTTCGTGACAGCTTCTTTATTCTCACATCTGAGGGTTTCATATTCACAGCACTTGTTATCCCAAAGTGTGGAATAAGGGAAACAGAAGAGTGAATGTATTTAAGTCACATTCTGTGCGCCAGTAAATGTTGCCAGTGTTTGAGTCGCAGTCACTACGGCGTAAAGTTGCTTTGCATGCCATAACTTGCCAAAAGATTCATATCTAAAGAAAGCGTATTAATTTGTTTTCTAATCAACTCTGTTATTTATTTTTAATGGGAACTTGATCTACATTCAGTGGACAAGACAAACTATCTTGTAGATACCAACCGATACTATCGCAGGCAATTATCTTCATTTAGAAATTCGGGCAATTACTTGCTTGCTACAATTTCCTGTTTTATTTTACATTACGCGGTAACTGGATTGGATTCTTAGTGTGACGAAACTTTTCTACCTTGTACTTATCTTTGTTACTTAATGTTCTACACTCACTTCAAATTTTCATTATCGCAAAAGGAAAAAATAAGAAAGGTGGTTCATCAGCTGGATCTTATCTATATTTAGAACTTATATATATATATATATATTATATATATATATATATCTATATTTATATATACTATATATATATCTATATATATATCTCTATATATATATATATATATATATATATATATATATTCCATTTATCAAATTAGGTTGTGCAGCATTAATCCCTCTTGTCCAGCACACACACACACACACACACACACACACACACACACACACACACACACACACACACACACACACACACACACACACACACACACACACACAGCCACAGCCACCCTTGAGAGGCGAGGGAGAGCACAGCCAGAGGTGACGTGGAAATATGACCGTGTAGCACGCAAGCTGGAGGCACGTAGGAGGGCAAGGAACACGTACCAGGGCAAAGGACACGTGATCAGGCTCAGGACACATAGTCGAGCACGTACATACCCGAGTTCAGGACACGCACTCATACAAGCAACACCCTCTAGAGCTGAGAACAGTATGTGCTGCCACCACCACCGCCGCCTCCGCCGCCGCCGCTGCCGTTTTCCCTGCCATGATGAGCGGTCAGGCTAACACACCTCCGAGCGACTTCTCGAATACGGAGGTAAGTTGAAATTTGTTTGAAGGAAAAAAACCCACAACCATTTCAAGGTTAGTCCAAAGAAAAAGAGTGGCGTAAGGAAACACTGAATGGTAACGCTCGTTGAATTACGTAATCCAACTCTATGAAATATCAATAAACAAAATTAGATAACACCATTCCTCCTCATATCCTCATTGTATCGATGACCACTGGTGACTGTGAACGCTTACTAAGCTTAAAATGAAGAAGTGATGAGAACTTCAGTCTCAACCTCATGTAGGGCTGAGTCATCATTGCGGAGAGCAAACGAGAACCTATAAGAGGAGAAAGGAAAAGGACGACGAAAACGAAAAGAAAGTAAATGGGAAGAAAAGAAAGATGTTTATTTGACTAAGCATCGGAAAGGTTTTTACTCATGCAAATGATGCTAGAAGAAAAAGAAAAGAACTCATCCCCAATACCTTAAGTAACAAGACCAAATAACACTTAATGACCAAAACTTCTAAACATCTCGACAGAACTGCAAATATTGAGTAAGAACGGAAAATAAGTCGTGGAACGATGAAACACAGCATAAGATAACAATTATTCAATAAAAGAGAAGAAAAAATGAAAGGAAAACTGGAAGAGATGAGAGACAGCGGAGAACACAACAAAATGGTATAGAAAGATACCACAGGAAGCTAAATAAAGATCCAACCTTCCAATAAAATCACTGCCCTTGATCACCGTCCTTCTAACCACACCATCCACACAAACACCCACAATTAATTCTCATCCCGGAAGAAAAAAACCGATAAGTTCTCCCTTCACTTGACCTCTTTTCAACACATAATTAGAGTAGATATTTCACTCTCACTATAGGAGGCTTAGGTAGATTCCCTCTTGCTCTCCTCCTCCTCCTCCTCCTCCTCCTCCTCCTCCTCCTCCTCCCCTGACCGCCACAGTAGCAGGAGCCTCCCACGGTGCATTCTCCGCGGGTCAATGTGGATTTACCGAGGGGATCAACCCGACCTGACCATCAATGAGGAAAATGAAATCAGACAACACTGACGGTCACAAGTAGTGCTCGTCCTTTAAATATACAAAGCGCACCCTCCTGCACAACCTGCCACTCGGGGATGACGACCCTAACAAGATCTAATTCGATTTTCACACTCGATTTGGATTATAGAGAAAAGGGGGAGCAGCGCGGCGCCCGTCATTGTGCGAGGCGACGTGAGGTGAGGGCGGTGAATGGGTCTCCCGCAGCGCCGCCCAAGATAAGAGCGGCCAGCCTAGTGTAGAGTGGAGGCCGAGGCACAAGACTCCTTTCCTTCCCTTTCCTTCCTCCACCGTCCGGCCCAGGTAACTCAGCAGACGATTACGCTTCTCTCTCGGTAATTATAGAACGGTAATTGCGCTACTTACTCTTAATGCGCTAATTAGAGATGAGATAACTACAGGAGACCGCCGGCCCCGCTAAGTGTCCCGAAACATGCAAATTTGTTCCTCGTTATGCTGTTAAAATCCTTCCATTTTGGCCATACGCTACGAGCTCCGCGGCGCCTCGCTGGAATATGACCGAGTTACGGGGTGAAAGGGAAAAAAAGGCCTGGAATATATAGAAGGTTCACAAAAGAAGTGACCAAAGTCTCGTTTCATCCTGCCATAAAAAGTTGGATCAGGGAAGAAGAATCTTTGTTACGCTGGACAGGTAAAGGTGTAATGGCTCCGTCAGCGCTAATTGGTCTTAGGTGAGCAGAATAACCTGGGACTTTAATGAAGAACAGCCTGCACCGGATAACTGGCTCACTGAGGGTCATCTCGCAATTAAAACCCCTGTTCAAGCACCGGGAAAGTACCGTAGATATTAAAACACCGCTAGAAAAAATAAGACAGCACCTTAGAAAGAAGAATGCAAGACTGACATACACCAATATGAAAGCAAACAAAGAGAAACCCTGAAAACTATCATGAAAATCAGCCTCAAGGAAAAGGAAGTGAACTTGTAAACAAATATGATTTCTTCTTAAAATACCTAGAATCCTGGACACCTGCCCAGGCCTTCTCTGGGGTGGCGTGGGCGTGGGCGACTAGTGTTCAGTGTCTCGATCATACAGACACGCATTTTACTGATAATATTTTGATGTCGAAATACATGTTGTGATGATGGACAGTGTCGATGGAGATAATGGTAATGATGATGATGATGACGATAATAATAATAATAATAATAATAATAATAATAATAATAATAATAATAATAATAATAATAATAATAGAAATAGTTATAAGAATAATGTCAGAAATTTTAAGTGGAGTTTTGTAAGGCCATCATTATTATAACACCATTGATAAGTGAGAGCAGCGCCAGGGTTTTTAGCACGCATTCATCCCCAGGCAGCCTTCCATCCAGGCCATGGGGAGGTGGCGGGCCGCGTGCTGGTGGGCTCCACACCAGCGGAGCCTCACGCCTGTCACCGTCGCACTCCATATAAATTATTGTACAAAGCTGCGGTGTTCCACGCTCCTAAATTTTCACGTCATAGTCGGTTTCCTGGCTCATGTCGCTTGACCGTTGTTATGAAAGAAAATAATGTTTCTACTTTCCCATTATTACATGAATGTTGAGGACCACGGACGAGGATCCTCTTAATAATTACTTGGACTTTTTTTCTTTGACAATTTGTAAATTCGAGGTGGTAAAAAATATCTAACTGACATGTGCTTGAATTATGTGATCTGAATTGTGATAGTGAATACGAATCATCATATTCATTATCATTGAACCACAAAGGTACTCATAGACATGCCACTGATTAGAATTACGCGAAAGAATTCAGTGAAGAATTTCTTTTATCGCCGTTGGATGTAGTCACATCATCTCGTGTATACTCAAGTATAGATCGTCCACACTAACCAGAAACGCTTTCTTAATCACAAGAAAGACACGGATTTCCTTGAATGTGACTTGTAATTAAATAGATCATCTATATATTAGAATATTACAGAACTTCCAGACTACAAAGATGGTGTAGGTGGCGGTGCCTCTGGCTGCGTCGGTCCAGTGGCCGTTCCCTCTCTCACCTCTTTACCCCCTGCACGTTCTTGAGATAAACAACCAAGTTTGTTTTTCATGCCAAAATAGGCTCTGACGTTAGAACAGAACTGCGCCGAACGATTTTTACGTCAGACCTTCCTCCCATACCACCATCTCAGTGTAGCGCGGACTGGCAGTATGGAATGGCACCTTACTTGGCGTTGAATAAATGTTACTTTGTACTGTCTATAACATACTAACTAAAATACATCATATTGCATAAACAATTTCTTTTTCTAAATGAAATATAACATTGATTCTGAAGTTTTGCGCTACATGAGATTTGTGCCATCTGCCCACTATCTACGACACAGAAACTCTTACGAATCCTTATCATATTACCGCCTCCCGCCCGATGCTCTTAAGTGACCGAATAAAGCCTGCATGATTTGTTTTCCCTCTCTCATAGAAGTTGATTCTCTCTCTCTCTCTCTCTCTCTCTCTCTCTCTCTCTCTC
>CM035207.1:10430184-10438609 GCA_020233015.1 Callinectes sapidus | reverse complement strand
CTCTCTCTCTCTCTCTCTCTCTCATACGCTTTCATTAATATCTTCTTTTTTTTTTCACCTTGCAGTATAATCCGTGTCATCATCTCTCGCCCCTTCACGCACCAGTAATACTTAACATACGCTCCCTCTGCTTCTCATGTCTCGGGTATCTAACGTAACCTCCTTCTTTTTTTTTTTCCCTCAAGCATTTCCCTGCACAAATCCTGTAGTATTTTCCGTCATCCTTCCTCTAGCACACCCCCGCAGACTGGCGCGCCCGCCCCATCACGAGGCGACCGACCCAGGGCGGCGTCTAATAGCCCGCCTCAGGGTCCGCTATAACAAGGGAATTAGATGCAAGTTTGTAAAGGAATATTGGAACTCTGCGGCTGCCTCTGTGTTGACGAGCTGCACCGCTGAA
This sequence comes from Callinectes sapidus, assembly GCA_020233015.1. Lineage (NCBI taxonomy): Eukaryota > Metazoa > Arthropoda > Malacostraca > Decapoda > Portunidae > Callinectes > Callinectes sapidus. The sequence goes on along the minus strand of CM035207.1, from coordinate 10,438,209 downwards.
CAGAGGGAGGCCGCTGCACTGTGTGTGTGTGTGTGTGTGTGTGTGTGTGTGTGTGGCTATGTTACAATGAAGTTATGTGCCTGTTACTATTGCTTTCCGTTTTATGAAGGTTTATATTTGTTTAGCTATTTCATCCCTTTGTATTTCTTTGTAGGGATTTGGCAGTTTCTTTTTATAGCGATGAAGGAAAGCGGTGAGAGTCCTTATAGAAAACTCAAAAAGCTCAATCCATCCACTTACACGATGGGGTGGATGGCGTGGAGTCATTAGCCATTCGTCTCATAACCTCCTCGCCGTCCTTCCTCCACCTTTGAACTCTCCGCTGCCGTAGTCTTACATCACTCTCCATTGTCTTTTCCTATTTCTCCGGCGTCTGTTATGGACTCGTTAAAGATAGGCCTCCTCTTTTCTCCCCTGATTTCCTGAGCACGAATTTCCAAACGTAAAGAAAGCAAATAACTAACAGAAAATAATCGTACGACCTTACCGGCAGAAGGATATGAATATTGTGGTTTTACATTGGGTATTAAGTTTGTAGATATTTTTTTTTTCTACTTTTCAATATTGGTAACGTGAAATTACATATGGTTCTAAAAAAAAAAAAAGTATATTGCTATATCCTGGAATCCCAACAATAAGCTTGACTCTCAGGTTCCTCTCTCCATTTCTCTTTTTGCAGCGTTCAATATTTTTTAGATAAAGAATATCAAATCAAGCTGGAAAAAAAAGAGAAAAAATCGAGGGTGGATTTGCTTTGAGTAGGAAATACATAGGAAAAATCTTTATGGAGCTGCGTTACACAATTCTCTCTCTCTCTCTCTCTCTCTCTCTCTCTCTCTCTCTCTCTCTCTCTCTCTCTCTCTCTCTCTCTCTCTCTCTCTCTCTCTCTCTCTCTCTCTCTTTTAAAATTGCTAAGCGTCATTCCATCCGCTATTGGTTTAAAAATCAAGAATCACTCTAACACTTGTTCTCTTGTAATCTTTGTGTTACGTGTTCATAATTAAAAAGCCCAATTTTACCTCTTCTCTCAAAGGTTCGAAATAATATGCCTCACATTTTTTTTCCCAGCAATTCAATCTTTTCCTTTTTTTTATATTTAAGATTTATTATCCGTTCTGATCACTTCAGCATTGCAGTAGATGAAGGTTGGGTGTTTAGACTGAGTTGTTTTGAGCTACCCGTATATCGGTGGTGTATGGTCGTTCTGAAGACCATGTTGAGGCTGGTGACCGTGTCCTTCCTTCCCCCCAAAGGCTGGCCGGTCGTTGTCCCTCATAAACGCCGTAGATAACCCTCTTCGCCGTCTTCCGTATGGCTTTCAAAGATTTAAGGCGGTTTTGCAGCTACCTTTTCTCAGGTCAATGGGGAGTACTCAGGTAGTAGTTGTTACCTTCAGCTAGATTGACCAGGACAACCACCGTCTTGTTCAACCAGTCCATGAAAGCGGAGATGGAACAAAGCTGCGCCGAACCTTTTCCTCTCTTTGTCCGGAGAAGTCACCCTCAAGTTAAATTCTTCTTCACAAGTAAGTACACACCCTTACTTTATCTTTTACTTAGTTGTGATTGAGTTACTTAAATTAGCTAAGTTTGCGTAGATGTGTAGTTATAGAGGAGGTGCAGCTTCAGGTAGGTGTAGTGTGGTCATGACGCCTCGGGGGGGGAGGGGGGGGATGGAGCATGGTAGGGACTTACCAGTAATGCTCCTGCAACTGAAAGGTCGTGTGATCGCTGCATGGCTGGACCGTTGCTGTTGCCTTGCTCTCCTGCCAGGCATATATACCGCGTGGACTGACTGCTCTTATAACTCAGTGTCAGGTTCTCTCTCTCTCTCTCTCTCTCTCTCTCTCTCTCTCTCTCTCTCTCTCTCTCTCTCTCTCTCTCTCTCTCTCTCTCTCTCTCTCTTCCAGTATGTATCATATAACCCAATCATTCTCCCTAAATATGGTTGTGATCAAAAACATACAAAAAAAATTATCACAGGCTTTTCTCCTTGTAACTCGTTCTGATCATGGTGTAAATGTTTGTTGAAGCCTTCAGCCTCACACCCAGCCACCACATAACTTGTACTCACCACCGCCATCACCACCACTGCCACTCTCACTATCAGTATTCTAATCTTTTGAGTTGCATCCCCTTCAGAAGTCCAGAAATTATTGGAGACAACATATTAGACTGATATATACAACATGTTTTCAATCACTTTTGATAAATCTGAGAATAATTAATGTTGTCTTATAATTTGGCCAAGTTTCTATGGTTGAGTCAGTAATAATAAAAGTCTCGCAGTTTTGTCTTGAACATTATCTACGTTTCGTCTCCTATTAAATAATTTTATGGTATCTTACACGGGCAGTAGATTTTTCTAACAGTGAGGTCTAGGAAATTTAATTCAGTATACATACATACATACACATGCATACATACATATACATACATACATACATATATACATACATACATACATACATATATACATACATACATACATACATACATATAATAATCACACATAGATATATACATATATACACAATTTCGTAAATATTTGAAATCGTTTTGTTGCACGCAGATATACGAGTACATACGTAGAAATACAAAAAAAAAAAAGATATTGAAGTTTATTTTTCAATTTCCGCCAATAATAATTTTGTTACCCGGTATATCACTATCGTTTAATAAAGCTGCGTGATTAACTTTTAAGTGCTAGCTCGTTTTCCACAATCTGGATACCTTTTATTCAATAACTGGGTGTAATTATGTAGACAATATCGTTATATTAATATGCTGAATCTCTGTTGTTATCATTATTGTAGTGACAGTGATATAACTTCATGAACGGTAGAGACACCCCACCCCACTCCCCCCTTCCCCCCCGCCCTGGATTGTCCTGAGCTGTGGTGAAGTGTTCGACATTGTTAGAGTGACTCGATAAACACTGCCAGACACCTCACCACACTCTCTTAGACAGCGGTTTGGCGTTCACATGGCACTACTTATTCCTCGAGTTCCTCATTCAATGCAAATGTTTCCTCTCTCTCTCTCTCTCTCTCTCTCTCTCTCTCTCTCTCTCTCTCTCTCTCTCTCTCTCTCTCTCTCTCTCTCTCTCTCTCTCTCTCTCTCTCTCTCTCTCTCTCTCTCTCTCTCTCTCACACTAACAGATTGGGCAACACATGAAAAAAATATGACATCATCAAAACCTAATGACAAGAGTTTAGTTCAAGTCTGATGGCTGATGGGTAGCTATAGGCCGCAATAACCCCACATCGACAGCCGAGCGCCCACCATTACGACACACACTACCACAGTCCAGCACCGCCCACTCGCAACTCCACAACGAGGATATAAACGGACTCGCCTCAAGGATATACCATCACAGAAAACACGCCCAAGTGGAGCCCCAGATGGTGGTGACTCCAGCCAGCGTCTAGGTGTGCTGTGCTACCTGGCTGGCTGGCTGATCGACAAACATGTGTACCTGGACAGATCTAGAAGGAGAGGTTATTTCTGTTAGCCTTGATGTCCGTTGCAAATGTGCCCTGGAAGCTTTTTCTCGAATGGAAGGTCAGGGTTGTGGATAGAGGTTCGCACACACACACACACACACACACACACACACACACACACACACACACACACACACACACACACACACACACACACACATTCCCTCTCCATCGTTCCAACCTTCATTCAGTCCTGTGGCGCTGTGTTTGTTGCGTCCCTTTCCCTTGTCAGGTGTTCGGCAGGCAGCACACCTCAGCAGTACAGAAGTGGCAGGTGAGACAGGTCCTCCTCTCGCGCCGCGCCGGCCTTGGTCCCTCCAAACGCCCTCGACTTGCCCCATCCTCACTCACACCGAGTATTATCATTTTAGAAGATTGTATTTGAGACCATTATTACATTCCATTTATAAATTCTCCGTAATGACGTAGCCGTGTGGTCAGGGCAACCCACCAGCTGCAATTTTCAGTAACACCAGTAGCCACCCTTCGATAATAAGCTTTCTTTATGATGTATCAATTAATGACGTAGATTAGACTGCGCTGGTAATAATTCTGTCGGAATACTTCATAAATAACCCTTCAGCTAGAAAGAACGACGCGAAATACCTTCATTATGGTGCACATGCTGTAATAATCCCGCCACGGTGTTTGGGAGGTAATACCGATGGGATTGCGTCTGATGACAGCGAGGAGCGGAGCAAAAACAATGCACTGGCCGTATGGGGTGCTGGCCGGGCCCAGGGCTGCTGATGACTGTACTTACCTCCCTCCGCGGCCAATGGTGGGATGTGGACGACGGCCACACCCACACACGCCTTGTTGAGCTGCGGGTTCCTCCTTTCTCGTGAACTCTCAATGTAACTCGATGCTTCATAAAGTTTTATGCAAACTGTTTTAGCAAGATTTCTCCCACACACTCCACGCCAGCCATGCGATGAAGAGATTAAAGTTGTCGTGAGTACGAAGAGATTAGAATCAGTCAATCTGAAGAGTGCTCATCAAAGCACATTGACTGACAGTTGTAAACACTAGTGGTGAATGTGGGCACTTATTTATAATTCTGCCCATCTCACTCACCCTTCCTCCTCACTAACCACAAAGATGGCGTCATACTCTATATGTGCTACCTGTTACTTGAAAGACTATTCTCAAGTAGCGAAATCTTGGATATGATGGGACGATCTTTGGCGAGTTCCCCACATATCGAACGGCGTCTGTCAGTTCAGCTCTGAAGTCACTCGCGTGGGGCTCGTCAGGCTGTCCCGGCGCGCGGCAGACGCCTTTTTTACCAGCCGTGTCTCAACCACAAATGTGGCTTTGTCGCACACGGCCACCTTGCCCCCGGGCTGTGGTTGCCTTACTCCCATCAGATCTAGGCCTCGTCTCTCTGCCGTACTTTTTACACTGAGATATATTTTCATCTGTTTCTTGTGCTTTTGCAGTTGTCTTCCATTGTTTGTAGTATGTGGCTAAATTTGCTTAATGATATAAATTAGTATTCACAGAGTTGGTAACCATGTTCTTTAAGTGAAGCTATGTGGACTGGTTGATGCAATGCATGACCGACACTTGCGTCGTCGAACTTGAAGGCCACAACTATCTATGCTACTTGTTCAGTCAGAAGATTGAATAGGATATTTCTGCGGAGAGCCGAGTCAGTGGCGTCACGCTGATGATCCTTGCAAGGTCATGCAATGTCCCGTAATTACCACCTTCCTCTACCGCCACTCTCTTATCATTCCTATGGTTCTTGAAAAGTTCCTCTTGTTGTTCCGTGTACTAAGGAACAAATGAAGACAACTACACATCAATAAAACACTATATTGAACATACAAAATTGTCCTCATTCTGAAAGCAACTTTGCGCCCTAAGCTTTAGCTTAACTCTAAACAATATCGTTTTTCTTTTTTCAGTGTGAGATTCGTTCTGCCATTACCACAAAGTCGATCTCCCATAACTGAGACAACCCCGGGTACTGCCCCTGGCCGAGTGGCCATCATTATTCACTGTTAAAACTCATCATCTTCTCAACCATCCATCACCTTCATCTGTTTGGTGTGCCCGCCGCTGCTCCCACCCAGAACCCGCTCTCATCTGTCACCATTAGCTTTTGTATCCCCTGGGCACTACAGAAACCGTCATTATTATTATTGTCAGTACTATTATGTTGTTTTGTCATTATTATTATCATTATTATTATTATTATTATTATTATTATTATTATTATTATTATTATTATTATTATTATTATGACTATTATTATTTTCATCAAAAAGTAGAAGCCAATGACACTCCCGTGCATAACAGAGGTATTGCCAACCCACAACTCCTCGTCTTGTCACTACTTGTGATGATCGTGGTAGCTGTGGTTTAAAGATTCTTGTCATCTCTGGTCTCTCCCCAACTATCCCTCACAAAAAAAAGCTTTTATAAAAAAAAGGACATGGTGATAAAATAATATCTCTTTTTATGACTCATTTGGCCACATAGTGATTCATTCTTCAGGTTATCTTTCTTTTTTTTTGTTTCCTTTTCCACATTGCTACATTTTATGAAGTCGTAATCTTAGGTTGTAGATGCGAAAGTTTACTGAACTATACAAAGTGAGAAACGGGACAAAAACTTGAACTGTTGGTTTGTGTGTGTGTGTGTGTGTGTGTGTGTGTGTGTGTGTGTGTGTGTGTGTGTGTGTGTGTGTGTGTGTGTGTGTGTGTTGTGTGTGTGTGTGTGTGTTTTCACAGTACTCTCCATCCCCCGCCACAATCACAGTCACCTCTTTCTGTCGTCACCATCACTCGTCAGCACCATCTCCATTCCCCATCACTATCACCACCATCACCATCTCCACTTCTACCATGATATTCTGTCACCACCGCAGCTTCCACCACAACCTCCACAACCACTACCACCACTCGCTACTACTCATCACCAGTCCCTGTCACCACCACCACTACCGTCACCACCGCTCGTCGTCACCCTGAGAAACTGGGCCTGTTGCTCTAGAGTGATATTAATGCAAGCCATTTTTAAAGGATATTTGCGGCGTGTCGGTGCGGTCTGCGGCCAATTAGTGGTGATTTCAGTGGTTGGTGCTCATGTTTCTGCTTTGGCCGACGCCATCCCGGTCTTCTTTGTTTGCCTTCTTCCTTTTTATACGCTCTGCCTCCATGTGGTACGTCGCCACTGTCTTTGTCACGGCCTCAGGAGAAACCAAAGCGATTCAGTAGATAATGTAACCAGCTAGAGCATTTTACCTAATAGTGCTACCAATTAATGTTGTATCTTTGTGTTCTACGCACGATCACTGCCAAAAAATAGTACGTTTATCCAGTTTCCAGGTTATTCGAGCAGAAAATAAAAGGTAAAAACAAGGACGACTGCGCTATGCAGTAGCCCGTGTACCCCATGAAGAAAAATCGTGTTGAGTATAAATTTGCTCCGTGTGAGGCCAGATGTCGCTGTTCCCTCGCCGCTCCTTGCTGCCGCTCAGGTGTTCACGGTGGAGACTCTTCTTCCACGCAGTCGTCAAACCTCATTAAATGCTTGTTCAGAGGTTATGTTTGCGGCTTGGTGTCCGGAGCCGCTCCACTGATAAGTATTTGTTATGGATTTTACATAATGAAGCAAATATTTATGCATGCATGTGTGAGTGTGAGTGTGTGTGTGTGTGTGTGTGTGTGTGTGTGTGTGTGTGTGTGTGTGTGTGTGTGTGTGTGTATATATATATATATATATATATCTATATATATATATATATATATATATCTATATATATATATATATATATATATATATATATATATATATATATATATATATATATATATATATATATATTACCTCACCGTCCCGTTAATGTTCCCTATTAGGGGACAATTAGGAAAGTGTCTGATAATGCCTGAATCACATTAGGCAGATCTAGAAAGTATTTGTAAGAACAACTGTTTCTGTGTTTTGTCCTGTACAACTGGCTATCAATTTCCTCGACATGTTCCCATGAAATCACGAAATACGTACCAGCACGTCTTCTGGTGGTGTCAAATGAATTATTATTGGAACATTTCACAAACGAGACAAGTGCTTCATCTCGACACTAATACTTCCAGCTTGTTAAAAGAAAAAAAAAATCTCTCCTGATTGAGAAAAATATCGCAGCAAACAACGTCTTACCAACTGCCATCATTGGGACACTCGATGTCTTATACCACAGAAGGTAAATGGAGGAATTGAAAATGTTACGACGAGAACAGATAGCATGGACAGCCCGCCGCGAGAATATTGAAAGCACAACGAAGACACAATGACCAGAATCCCCAAATGTAACTTGTGCGAAACCATCAAGGACAGAACGAAGATACAGCGACCGAAAGTGTCTGAAGTGTGTCTGGTGTGCGCCGCCCGAGACATAAAGGCATATCTATTAACTGACAGGAAGACAGGAAGGAGGAGGCGACCGGCACGAGGAGGGGAAGAATGTCCCTCGCCTGATCGCTATCGGCGCAGGAATCGGCCGCGTCCCA
>CM035207.1:10400184-10427684 GCA_020233015.1 Callinectes sapidus | reverse complement strand
ATTCAAACTTTACATTTTTCCCTTCCTTTGCCTTTTCTTTTTTCTTGTTTTTCTTTTATCGAACATGAGTGAAATTTTCTTTTCTTCATCGGCGAGTGAGTGATGTCCAGGTGGCGGTGGCAGCGGCGACGGTGGTGGCGGTGGTGGCGGCGGTGGTGACGGTGTCGTTCGCTCCCAGGAGACTCACCAGGGGGAGGGGAGGAACACGACCGCGCTCTGCCAGTAACTAACACGCCTCTGACCTCGCGGGGGGTAGGGATAGCGTCCGCCTCAGCCTAAGCCCCAAGCCTGATTTTTTTTTTTTTTTTTTATCGTCATATACACACTCACCAAATCACAATACGCAAAAAGAAAGAAAAAAAGAACACGACTGCAAGAGAAATTTGTGTACCATTATTTATCCGAACTGGAGCGATTTCATAATGTCGTAATTCCATCTGGGTAAGAATTCGCTCTTTTATTTCACAATTTTTCATTAACACACACACACACACACACACACACACACACACACACACACACACACACACACACACACACACACAAGAAGTGATGCATGGGGGGGGGCGGGGGAGGGAGGGGGGCATGTTCCTAATTCAACCAGCCTCTCCCTTTCTCTCACTCGTCCCCTCCAGCAGGTCCTCCTCCTCGTGCTTGCCTCCACCCAGCACCAGACATCCAGGTTGTGTCACGTCGCCAGGGCTGCAGTTGTCATGAGGCAAGACACGCCATGAATGAAGACCTCGACAATTTCAACTGTTTGAGGATTTTTTTTTCTTTTTTTTTCAATTATGTATTTTCATGTGAGGAAAAAATAATGTCGTGCATGTAAGTTTGTGGATTTTGTCTTTTAATGTGTCTTTTTGTATGCTTGCTCTCTCTCTCTCTCTCTCTCTCTCTCTCTCTCTCTCTCTCTCTCTCTCTCTCTCTCTCTCTCTCTGGCTAGGGGAGGCTGGAGGGTATGAAGAATGCAGTGGTGGCCCCGTTCATTAGTGGTACACGCGCGCCTCGCCTGCTCCTCTTTTTCCACCAGGCCGCTCCTGCTGCAGTATTGAGGCCTCAACACCCTGAACCCGAGACCCCTAAGCCCTGCGCACTGAACCCCCAAAACCCCAACTTGAAGGCTACTGAACACTACACATCCCTCCTTCCCTCCACTCATGACTGTCTTGCTTTCAACACGATGTCCTCCACCCACATCTTGTTAGGGTTTTTTTCTTTTTTCTTTGCGCCCCTTGACGCGTCTGTTCCGCTGCAAAGAATTCAGTAGAAAGAAGAGAAAGGGAAAGTGTCTGTCAGTATTTTCCTCCCTTCACTAATCAAGTGGTATTTTCCTCTGCCTAACTTCATGCATCCATCATCATCTTTCAAAGTATCCCTTCAAATGATATCTCCCGTACTATGCTTGGAAGAGATGGACAAGGACGACAGACATATCAACAACGACAACAACAACAACAACAACAACAACAACAACAACAATAACAATAACAACAACAATAAAGACGAAGATAACGACTTCGATGATGACAACTGCAACAGCAACAACATGTGATAACTACAAACAAGAACAAGGGAAACAAAAAAAAAACAGAAGACAAGCAACAAAATATAAATGTTATCGGAACTCTCATAAAAAATTTTCTTCGAAGGTGAAACAAAGCGACAAGTTGCAGGAAATTGCGTTAACTGCTGGTGAAAAAAAAAAAGAAGATGACTGAAAAATGTCTCGGCCCTTTTTTCTTTTCTTATGAAGCTTTCACTGGCCTGGAAGTTACTGACTGTGTGTCGTGTTTGCGGACCTGAAGGCTGCTCTTTATTATTTGAGCACAATATTTGATTGTTTTTTTTGTGTCTCAGAGCCACTGTTTGTGTTTGGCACCGGTGATATTAAGATTGAATTTTAGTGAAGGTTTGAAATTCCACAACTTGATGTGGTGGTGGCGTAAAGGGAGGGACGATGGAAGATTATTCAATATTCATTTAAAAACAGTCTTGATAATATTACTTATTCAAAACACATTGACCTTCCTCTAAGAGTTTTTTTTCCGACTCGTATGTAACTCCAAGCAGTAATGCAAACTAATATGTAATTGAGATTGTACTGAACTTTTTACAAGAGAAAACTGTTATGTATTTATGTAATTATTCTAACTTTTCTCAGCGTATCTCCAAAGCAAAACTATTGTCATACTCATATTCACACACACACACACACACACACACACACACACACACACACACACACACACACACACACACCACCCGACTGCCACCGCCTTAATTACATTTACCTGAGCCTTAATTACCACTCCCCTCAGCCAGGTTCGTGGTGGTAATGATTAATGTTGACGTCTCTCCTGTTGCTCCCTTTCCGTCCCTCTTTCCTTTACCCTTTCTCCGCTTCCTTTCCCTCGCCAAGGCCAAGCTACATATTACAATACATTCCTCACGCTTCCAGTTCAACCTTTCTTCTTGTAACCTTACTCTTCTGCTGAACATTCAAATTTATCTTCAGTACTTTCTTTGTCCCGGTCCCTTTTCCTCCTCCTCCACCTCCTCTTCCTCCTCCTCCTCCTCCGCCACCGCCTTTTTCTTCCCGCTCATCCTGGTGTTCTTGTGGCATCGCGTAGTGAACACCACCGTCGGGTTAATTACATCGAAAAACTAACGCAAGAAGTGTGACCTGCCAGTATTCTTTTACTACGGACTGTGGAAGGAGATCGCCGGGAAAATGATCATGCAACTCCCTCATCTGAGAAGACAGGCTCGTCATTTCTCTGCTTTTAAAAAATCACGCTGAATGTATGTATGTATGTATGTATGTATATATTAGAATACATCAGTCGGCATTACCTGGTGGAATAAAGCGACACAGGTGGGTGCATCACAAATTATCCTCGGCACCACGGGATTAATGTTATCTGCTGATTTGATTACTTCGTCCGCCGAGTTGGAAGGGAGGGAGGGGAGGGAGGGAGACAACACCCACTGAGGCCACCCCCACCACGCCCTGCAGTATGCAAGAGTCCTCAGGTATAGATGAGAGGCCTTATTGGTACAAGCCGACCTCTGTATATCGACATTAGGGCCTTTGGAAATTTACTACTGTTTTCTGTTGACAAGAGTTTGTTCGAATGAAATCTTGCCTCACACGCGACAGTAATGAGTCTGATTGTATATTTGTGGTGTGAAGCTTTGCAGGACTCATTCTTGGGTTACCTCAGTGGCTACCGATATATTGTTTCTTCTTTTTTTGGAAACACAATCAACTGAGGCCTGTATCATATTTTAACACAGAATGTCTTATAAGAGTGAGGTCTGAATCGCTTGAGCTAACCAAATATACGATGAATAATGACGTGCTCTTCGTGTAGTACATATTTTTAGATACGAGTGTGGCTTGCTCTGATTGTTTTCAGTTATTTGTCATATAAGTCATAGGCGTGGAATGTGTGTGTGTGAGTTGGGGTGGGGGGGGGGGAGTGTTGTTCATCTTCGTTACTCCTTCCTTTCCTCCCCCTCTTCCCTTCACGGTGGTGGTGGTGGAGCTCCTTGCCGCGGCCCTTCAGCCAGCCCCGGGAAGTCAACCATTAACAATTAAGCTGGTGAAGGGATGAGTCTATAATTCACCCTGAACTGCAGCAGTGATGATGGCGAGCAAATTGTGTGCTTCCCCCGGGAGTGCTGAGCAGCAGTCGATAATTAGGAGAGTTGTCGGTCTGCTCCTTCTCCTCCTCCTCCTCCTCCTCCTCCTCCTCCTCCTCCTCTTCCTCCTCCTCCTCCTCCTCCTACCACCATCGCCTGTGCTGCTGCCTGTGCCTCCTACTACTGTTACCCTCCCCCTCCTCCTGCTGCTGCTGCTACTGCTTCTATTGGTACTACTACTGTTGCCAACGATCCTGCAATGGTTGTAGAGAGAACGTGGTGTCGTGGTGAAGATTGTTATTGTTGGTGGAGGTGATGGTGGTGGTGGTGACAGTTGTGGTAGAGATTGTTGTTGTTGTTGTTGTTGTTGTTGTTGTTGTTGTTGTTGTTGTTGTCGTTGTTGTTACTATTCGTTTCCGTTATCATGACTTTCGTATTCCTCCTCCTCCTCCTCCTCCTCTTCTTCTTCTTCTCCTTATCATTATTATTATCATTACTACTACTACTACTACTGCTATTATTATTATTATTATTATTATTATTATTATTATTATTATTATTATTATTATTATTATTATTATTATTACTATTATTATCATCATTATATAGAAATTTAGACAGGCTGTGGGAGGAAGTGAAAAGAAAATGCAGAGGTAAGGAATTGAGTATTTTCCCGCAATAAACTCAACTCTCCACCGCTGTGTTTTTCTTTCACCTCTTCCCACATTGTTGCTATTCCTCTTCTTCTTCTTCTTCTTCTTCTTCTTCTTCTTCTTCTTCTTCTTCTTCGTCTTCTCTGTCCTCCTCATCCTTCTCCTCCTCTTCGTATTAAACGTTTTTTTTTCAGATTTACACATAGTTATCACCATTACCATCATAATAAACATCATCATCATCACCATCATCGTCATCATCATCATCGTCATCATCATCATCATCTATGTAACTGCAATCAACAAAAAAAAAAATTAATAAAACAAGAAATATTCATCCCTGCGAAAACTTACTTGGCATTTTGAGGAAGACTTGATAAAAGATAGTAATGAATGATGAAGAGCGTGGCTATCCCTGCCGGTCTCAGTTAGTATGTCTCACTCTCTCTCTCTCTCTCTCTCTCTCTCTCTCTCTCTCTCTCTCTCTCTCTCTCTCTCTCTCTCTCTCTCTCTCTCTCTCTCTCTCTCTCTCTCTCTCTCTCTCTTGCTATGTGTGTGTGTGTGTGTGTGTGTGTGTGTGTGTGTGTGTGTGTCAGTCTGTGTCTGTTTGGCGGTGTCTGAACTCTGGCAGGCCTTAATTGGCACCTGTGTGTGACTAGCCTGTGTTGTCTCGGTGGCTGGCTGCGTTTCCTTCTAACTTGGGGATTCCGGTCTTCTAGCGCTGGTCGGAATGTTCTCGGTGTGCGCCTTTGCCTTTACCGCTGGCCAGGGAACGTTCAGGTTATGCACGTTCATTTCAATCTCATTTCTCCGCTATGCTCTTTACTTTACCTGATTCTTGATTGTTGTTTTGTTGTTTTTTGGGGGTGTGGATCTTTTTATTCCTTTTTTTATATTATTCTTGCTATGACGTTATTAGTTGTTTTGTGTACGTGAATCGGTATGTGTTTTCCCATAAGGTACACACACACACACACACACACACACACATACACACACACACACACACACACACACACACACACACACACACACACACACACACACAAGTAAACCATACATTCACTTTTCCTTCTCCTTTTCCACTCTTAGACAGGAGGGAGGAGAAAGAGCATTACACTGCCACCATATAAATACACAACGAGATATCACAGACCACAAGAGTAGAAATCTCGTGTGAAGGCTGTCTAATTTTCGCATAACAGTTAATGAAAGCAAAGAGGCTTGATTAGGAAAGAGTGAAGCAGACAGAAGCGACTGGAATAATATTCGTGGTGGTGGTGGTGGTGGTGGAAGAGAAGGTGGTGGACCTGGAACAAAGAGATAGCATGGGGTGGGTGTGGTTAGCGACAACGTTCAAAGGCTGCGGAGAATCGGGAAGTTTTGACGAAAGAGAGTCAGACGAAAGGTTCAGGAAGGTGCAATGAAGACCAGGTAAGAGAGAGGAAATTTGATAGAAGAGGAAGAAAGGAAGGAAGGAAGGAAGGAAGGAAGGAAGGAAAGAAGGGACAAGCGACACATTAGCAAGGTTACATGAGGTCAGCAGCAAGAGAGAGAGAGAGAGAGAGAGAGAGAGAGAGAGAGAGAGAGAGAGAGAGAGAGAGAATATGGTCATTGTCAACGAAAACGTACACTAAATAAGCCGTGCCACCGCGCTAACGCCGCCGTGCCTGAATAATTTACACACCAAAGCTCAACCACGGCCACATTTCCGTCGCTGAGTAGAAATGTGTATTCGGGATAAGAGGAATTTAACCTTTAGTTGTGATTTTTTTTTTCCCCTCGCTGTGAAATATTAATACCAGCTTTATAATTCCCTCTCCTCCCCTCCCCCCCCTCCCCTTCCTCGCCGCTTCCCGTCCTGATGATGTGCTAATTAATTATTCGCAGCAGTCGCTTTTAGGCTGCGAGAGCATCGTCGTTACGTATTTGTTGGCAATAATGTGCGACGATAATAACGTGATAATCATAATTCAGCTGTCAGGATTATTGCAACGCCCGCGTGTGGCAACGGCCGGCGCCTCCAATATTTATCTCCCAATTAACGTGGATTTTGTAGTTTACGGGACTCCAGTTTCGCAATCACGACTGCCGTAAACTTTATTCCCAGAGATTTGTTCATGTGTGAGGGGTAGTGGGTGTCTCTCTCTCTCTCTCTCTCTTTCTCTCTCTCTCTCTCTCTCTCTCTCTCTCTCTCTCTCTCTCTCTCTCTCTCTCTCTCTCTCTCTCTCTCTCTCTCTCATAGCGTTATTATCATTATATATTATTTTTCTTCTTTTCAGTATGCGTTCACCTAAGTTAAAATACAATCTGAATTTCTATTCCAGTCACTCCATTAAATTCTCTCGTAATATTTCACTTTCTCGGGTAGGGTATATATAATGTATGTGTGTGTGTGTGTGTGTGTGTGTGTGTGTGTGTGTGTGTGTGTGTGTGTGTGTGTCTTTGTATGTGTAAAATAAGACACAGCGCTAATCTAGTATTCAATGAAATAAATAAAGGTGGAGGAAATAAATGAAAATAAAATATTGGAAATTAGAAACTATCGTCAGCTTGTGTGTGTTGAGAGTCAAGACGAGCGTGGCCAGCACCAGCGTCCCAGGCAGAGGAAGGGAGGTGAAATAGGTGGGTATCATCTAATATTTACTATCGAGTGAGGTTTTGTCCATAAGCCAAGAGGAGTCGCCGCGCCCTTCTTCACCCCACAGCTGAGACGCGCACCACAGGCCTGCTACCCTTGGCGGCGGGGCGTCCATCATCAGGAAAAAACCCTCGCGGCTTAATAACTGCTGTACAACAAATGCAAATTACTGTAATATTAGCATTAGGCTCATTAAGTAATCTGAATCCATTATGAAGAAACGTTGTAATTATGATAATCTTATTATAACCTGAAAAGGGCCAACCCACAAGTCTCTATGATTGGTAGTCCCTTTCGTGACGTCACACCCTCCAGACCAATCGTATTCGACGACAATAATCGTGTAACAGGATTAGAAGAGGTTGCCAGCGGCTTGTCTTGAAGCAGGATTCTGTTAATGGAGGTCAGCCTTTACCCACCTCTGCCATTTTACACTCTGGAGATAACTTTTAATCCCCAGGTGCACCACTCGGCCCGTGATGGAAGCTTTACTCCCTGGAGCTCAAACCCCATTACTTCTTTACTCCGAGCTGCTGATAACGTCACACGATGCTCTGCCGGACTACTGATTACAGCCTTCATCGGAGAATAGTTGTATATATATATATATATATATATATATATATATAGATATATATATATATATATATATATATATGATATATATATATATATATATATATATATATATATACTTACACACACACATATACATAGATAGATAGATAGATAGATAGATAGACAGATAATAGATAGATAGATAAATTATTTGATTGATCGATTGATTGATGTAAACGATTTTCAAATTTCTTCAAATATTTTAAGGTGGCTCGGTATGGGAAACTTCCTAACATTTTTCCCACGTATCTCACCGTCAGCATAAAGAAATACATAACTATGAAGGGCGTTAAGAAGTTTGGCAAGCCAGAGGGAATCAGATTCTCTCCGTCTAGCTGACTCAATTAATAATGCAGTGAAAAAATGTCTTGACTCTGAAAATCATGAACACTGGATTATTTGAATCTCAGCATATCACAGACTGGCCCTCAGGCAAACCAGCATCAGCTCACCCTTGTTATATGATGCATAAGAGAAATATATACACCAGCACACCATGACTGTTCTTTCCATCCAGTACATGGCCGCTGCGTCACGCCTCAAGTGTGGGACATCGTGTTACTGTGGTGGTGTTGGGGACGTAGACAGCTGGACTTCCAGGTACTCATGGCTGCTGCTCTTTACAAGGTTTTTCTTTATCCTTACGAAAAATTATGATTATTTATAGACAGAATTACTTCTTCCGCTTTCTTCCATGTTAGTTTATCGTCTAAAGATGAATAAAGTTAAGGCACAACCATTGTGTTCAGTCCTAGTGTAATATAATTAGTTCCCTCGCAGGGATGTCAATACGCCACATGTCCACGCGTCGCATATTTTGCAGTCTGAAGGACCCTTCAAATTGTCCTCACGAATAAACCAATGGACGACACAGTGTGGACAACAGAAACACGACGCATATTGCTACCAATGCGTCAGGAGCGGCAAGAATATATACTATAACGGTGTAAACAATACCCGCCCGCCATCTTGACACGACCCTGGAGGCTGCGGTTAGTTGTGTCAGGATAGAGGTCTCTCTCCCTGACACCTTATATAAAGTCTATTAATTTTCTTGCATCTTGTCACTCAAGAAACCTCTGGCCCGCCTCTCACTCCCACCTGCGGCTGGCGGCTCAGATCTAGTGTTGCCGTTGGCCGCCTCACACCTCGCACAAAGCCAGGATTAGGTTCACAACACGCCAGGAAGAAAGCCAAGGAAGAGGAAACAGATTGATTGTTTTATCCATCTTTAACATCCAGAACGAAGTGTGATTCTGAATTTTAAAATAGTAGTTGAATTTTCTTGTGTTTCTGACTCGGTTCATTTGTACAGTGCCTGCATCCAACACACTACTGACGTAATCCACACAATCTTTACCGTCCGATTGGCCCTCACTTAGAGTGACAGGTGAGTCATTCGACACCACAGGAGTGGAGGTGCCAGAGTTCACTGGAGGATTTTGTCTCAAGTCTTTATCGCAACTTAACTAGAAAAGAACTCTAAAAAATTAATAAAATCGTCTTGTGCATGCCATTAGGGTGATCAAAAAACCCCTGATAGTGATCCAAGGTTATTGGATAAACTGCGTCTCAATTACCAATGTCAGGTAGACTTGCAGCTTGCGAAGAAGCTGTCTTAATTGTAATCAAAGGTCTCCTGAGACAGTGCACAATATTAAACGGAAAAAAAAATATGTGAAAGTAGACTAACAAGCTTGATGTATATATATATATATATATATATATATATATATATATATATATATATATATATATATATATATATATATATATATATATATATATATATATTATATATATTATATATATATATATATATATAAAGATTGTGTGGACGCGTTTCTGAGTCATCTATCCCTCAAGAAAATATTTCATTTTATAAAAAGCGCGCTTATTTTGTTGTACACATCGCAAGGCATGCAGTTTTTCATTAGTGTAAGTGAAATGCGACGAGGCATTATTTGCTTAATACACAAATGATATGCCACACAATTCACCGCATGCCTCGTGTCAGCTGATTGTTATTCACGCCACTTTTCCACTCATGCATCTCGGTGTCTGGGCGTCGTTATTTGAGAAAAAGTGAAGCTTCGTCTAATGCAGTTTGTCCTTGCTGTGTGTTGCGGCAGCACAAGCCAGTCTCACCTTTTTATAGTGCGTGTCATTTGGCTTCATCAAGCTTTCTCTCGGGTGTCGCCCCAGAACAGGAGTGGCAAATACAGGTACCTTAACTATCTCGCTTTATCTAAAATGCATCAAATGTCGAATGGATGAGAGTTGAAGTGATAAATAATTGGTACATTGTTCTTTTGGCCTCTAGTCAGCACGGCGGACCCGGAGAGCCGCGTCACCCGACACCAACCCGCACGTAGGGCTGGGGCGGCGCCGGACAGACAGGTGAAGCGAGGCCCTCACACACACACACACACACACACACACACACACACACACACACACACACACACACACACACACGGTCATGGCAGTGCAGTAGTTACCGTGCCTAGTTCACAAGGTGGGAAGACCTGGGTTCGAATTCCGGGTCAGGTCAGAAGTCTTTGGGCGGAGTTCTTTGTAAAATAGACCCTGTTCACATAGCAATGATTAGGTGGACGTGCTGTTACGAAGTCAGAAACTGCGACCCGCTGCCAAATAAAAGAAGCAAACTCTGAATAGAAGAAATACACACGGGTTGACATCACCATCCTGGACTAAGTCTATTAGGTTGACCGGCGCCATACAGCAGCCACATTATGAAATTGTAGGGTACATCCTTAGGGTTAAATGTACTGTGCATTTATGTGGTTTGCATCTTCTGCTCTAAGGCTGCAAGATTGATAAAGCAAATGGCATTATCAATATTGTTGTTGTTGTTGTTGTTGTTGTTGTTGTTATTATTATTATTATTATTATTATTATTATTATTATTATTATTATTATTATTATTGTTGTTGTTGTTGTTATTATTATTATTATCATCATCATCATCATTATTATTATTATTATTATTATTATTATTATTATTATTATTATTATTATTATTATTATTATTATTATTATTACTACTACTATTATTATTACAAACACAATCATGCACATATATTCAATACTGAATAGAGAAGGAAAAAATTAATGGAAGAAAACACTGAGAGTAATAACCTCTTGCACTCTCTCTCTCTCTCTCTCTCTCTCTCTCTCTCTCTCTCTCTCTCTCTCTCTCTCTCTCTCTCTCTCTCTCTCTCTCTCTCTCTCTCTAATAGCAGTGGCTTGATGGTACACTGTAGTCAGAACCTTTAGTGTTGCCTGAAATAGGCCTATAAATGAGCCTATCAAATTAGTTTTTTTTCCGTAACCGGCGACTCAGCCTCTTTTCTTATCGGCCTCACACGCAGAACTTAACTTCACTCACCCTTCCGTCTTTAACCGTGTTTTTGTTAATAGTTCATCTCTTGGCTCTGAACGAACACGAAAATTATTGATAAGGAGAAAAAAAAAAGGTATTTGAGCATCCATTGCCTAAGAGTAGTAGCGTAATTGTAATGGGATTGTAGAAAGAAGTTTTAAATGAATTGGTCTCTTAAGTGTTATTTATAGGTGTCTGTTAGAAAAGAAACACACACACACACACACACACACACACACAAACACAAACACACACAGTTATTGTCGTCGTTTTGTTTCCACTTTCATACTTCTTCTTTCAAATGATGTTTAGGAAGAAAAAAATTGTTCAATGATTGTCAACAAAATGCCCTCAGAATTTTCAGCACAATCCGAGGCAGCCACCTTGCGCCTCCTCCCACCACATGAGTCAGGTCAGGGAGGGAGGAGGGGGTTGTCTGGCTCTCACCTTGATTTGCTATTAGACTAAAATTTTATTGCAGTATGAATCACGGCCTTGCATAATGAGCAGAATAATGTGTCTGGGGCTCGGGGAGAGAGAGAGAGAGAGAGAGAGAGAGAGAGAGAGAGAGAGAGAGAGAGAGAGAGAGAGAGAGAGAGAGAGAGAGATGTGCGTCCTTAAATATTACTGGGGTGGTGCAGTCTTTATTTCTATGATATGTGTCAGAAAGCATCGTGACCACTGACCATCCCGCTGACTCCCGCCATGGCGATTAAATTTCTTTTGCGGCTGAAACAAATACCGAGACTTCATCTAATCAGTAACTACGTAGCAAGTTCACCAACACCTCGCCAAGGAAATCTAATTATTGCTGGCTTTTTTTTCCCCCAGTTAATGGAAACGTAACACAATCACCTGTCACACGTATCAGCAGTGTAAGACCATTAGAAACAATTACACAGTATGTTCCTCACATCCACATCCTTATAATTATATTAAGTTCAGAGCTACTACTGTGCTCTTTCTCACTTTTTACCACACGAATGAAGGTCACTCATAAGCTGCCAGCAATCATCGCTAATTTAATAAGGTTACTCACTCGCCCTGCGTTACTGTTGCTGCCACCACTCCCTTCTCGCCATAGCCACCGTCCCGCCCTGCAGTCACCACAAGATCGTCGGAAGGGGAGCCCGCCTTGAGCTGGTTGAAGCCCCTCAATCGCACCACATCCACCAAGTAACTAACACCTGAAATTTCGTTCACTTCCCCTTCTGGGTTCCTTGTTATTCCGTACGAAAATCATTGATATAAACATAATTTAACAGCGGAGAACTGGGTGAAAGCGTACAGCGGTTTTCACACCTCTGCCTCTGCTGGAGGAGACAGTTGGGGTGTCATCTTACCGGCCACGGACGCCCAGAAGCCTAACAGTGTCCTTCCCTGCCAAACCTTTCACACCAAGGATTTGTTGCACCTCTGTAATGACTCGCATAACAAATTGTGTGTTGTGTCGATTTTGTAACCTACCACTTCTATTTTATTTTTTGTATTTCTCTCTATAATTCGAAGAGAGTAGTTTGTTCTTTCATAAATGATAGTGAGTCAAGTACTTTATATTTTGTAGATATTCTGTTAGAACTCTAATTTTCTTGAAATGGTTATGTTGTTCAGAATGTTGTCATGGTAAAAGTTATCTTGTTATTCCTAGACATGACATTGGTAAATATATAATGTCTATTCTTTTTGGGCGTGAGGTATTAATAAAAAGAAAGTAACAAGAGCTCTCTCTCTCTCTCTCTCTCTCTCTCTCTCTCTCTCTCTCTCTCTCTCTCTCTCTCTCTCTCTCTCTCTCTCTCTCTCTCTCTCTCTCACACACACACACACACACACACTATATCTTAATGTCGATATTTAGTTATTTAGAATATAAGTGGTATACTTAGTAAATCAGCAGGGCATTTACATGTGTCTCCATTCCTTAGTAATGAAAATTCGTGTAGCAATTTAAGTTACAAAGCAATTAAATCTTTTGTGGGAGTTGCAGAGTTAATGACATGGTTAAATTTTTCGAATTAATGATTTACAGAGAGAGAGAGAGAGAGAGAGAGAGAGAGAGAGAGAGAGAGAGAGAGAGAGAGAGAGAGAGAGAGAGAGAGAGAGAGAGAGAGAGAGAGACGGGGGAGGGGGTAAAAAATATGAGAACATTTTATTGTTTGAGGCTTTCAGTTAGAATAGAATCATCCAATTAGCAGCAGCGACCGTGGTCATCTGAGGCGAGGGGCGTGAGTTGTGGCGGTCATGATGGAACCAGATGGGCAGAACAGTGGGGGCTGTCCTGCCTTGGCCCACACGCAGGCCCGCACGCCACATACCTCCACCCGTTGCTTGCTTCCTGCTCATCTGTTCCCGTCATTCTGTGTTTCCAGGACAAGCGTATGCAATGCTGCTCACTTTGTCATTGCTCTGAGCTCATAACGCTGTGGTGCTGAATTAAAAAGAATAGAGGAATTTTGGAATGGTCCGAAACGTGTTGCAGTGTGAACCTGTTGAGAGAAAATAAGAAAAATCGTCCATTAAGGTCCTCAGGAATAAGTTATACGTAGAAAGCTGGCTCGTAATGGCTGGTGATACGGTCTCCAGCATTCCTTCAAGGTAAGTTTTTGTGGCCGCCCTTAACCAATCAGACGATGTTAAATCACCCAAGAAAATGGACCATTTGACATATTGGTCTGACTTTGATGAGGCTGTTAATTGGTGTCTAGGACCAGCAGGGCTCACGACCCCGCTGTGTGTGGAAGATATGCCCGCTTACTGGATCGACGGATAACTAGATGACAGCCTAATTGATGGCACTTAGGACCTCAACTGACGTGAGCCCCGACCTTGAATCTTGGCCAAGGAAGAAATAAGAGCGGTTCTCGAAGATCAGTTATCCCTGCTCCAGCCCCCGTGACCCACTAATATCTAAAAGCAATAATTGATGATTCAGCCCCCTTATCAGACCCGCCTAGATACACAGCCTCTTCCCACACTCCACATATTCTCCTTAGCTTCACTCGCTCCAGGATTTTTGGGTTTGTTTTCTGAGAAAGGGAGTATCTCGGACGCGAAAATTAATAGTTGAAGCGAGGACAGACAAATGGACGCTCTCAGAGAAGATAAAGAATCATCATTATGTCCAAATGCAACCTGGCTGTTCTTGAGCGTTGCTCGTCTACCGTTATAATATTCCAGTTTCCTCACGTCACTTCCTTCTTTGGGAAAAAATAACTTTAGTGTATCGTTAAGCCTTCTACCAAGTGCTCAATGATTCTCCTTAACGGTGAGTGCTTCCTGCTGTGTCGTCACCGAGGCATGTTGCTTTCGAAAATGATTTGGTCATATATTCATCATAACCTGAAGTACAATGAAAATGAATGTTCTTTATTTCTTAACACTGTGGGAAAAAAATATATATTGCAAAAAGGGAAATGTGTATAAATGTTTTCCTTTCTTCATTAAGTTTTATTATTTTTTCAGAACTTTTTTTCCCTCACACTGACTCGCCTCCATTTTTCGTGCTGCTCTTCCCTTGAATCCGTGTCCAACCTACAGTGCCAAACCGCATCCCCCCCTCCCCCCCCACACACACACGCCCCATACACTTGTTTACACCCATGCACTGTAAATATCCTCCCTCCATCAAAATGTAACTAATCTTCCTCGGCACCATTTATCTCCCGGGGTTATGGCTCATTAGGGCAATCAGATTCAAGGCTCTCATTAGCCTCTCAGGCTATCGCACGACCAGCCCCGCCACACCCTCAGCCCTGGCGGTGTGCCTCGCTGCTGTTCTTTTGGCTGTCCTTCCCTTCCTGAGAAAATATAAGGAATTGTAAATATATTACATTTTTCAATCCAATATTAGATTAATATGTACCTTATGGTTACTTTTTATTTAAAAAGAAGATAAATAACAAAGCAATGTTGAAAAGAAAGCCGTCTAGACAGTCGCTCAGAAGTACCTTTCATGTCCACCGTGGAAGATAATCCATGAATACAGTAGGGAAGAAGGCTAAGAGGGAGTTATATAAGCAAGGAGCTTACTGACATCTATGAAGTAAACATAGCATAGTAGGAAGACTTGGAAACCTCTCGTGCGGTGCCGTTCACTTTAAGGAAGCAAACTGTGGTGCTGAGGGGTGTGATATCTTACAAGTTCTGTACAGTTTCGTAAGGGTTCCCTAAGACTCCTTTTTCTCACCTTTAACTCAACATACACAAGGGAACATACTGCGGTCAAGGCCCAGTTCATCTCATGCCCTACACGTTACACAAGTTGCAGCCTACATAAACGTACTGGTTTTAACCCGTTGTTTATCTGTTTCTCTGTTTCTCTTTTTCTCTGTTTGTCTACGCGCGCGCGTGTGTGTGTGTGTGTGTGTGTGTGTGTGTGTGTGTGTTTATATATATATATATATATATATATATATATATATATATATATATATATATATATATATATATATATATATATATATATATATATATATATTCAAGGCTGAAAACGTGGTTGTAAAATAATATTTTAATCGAGAGCAGCACGTTTTCTATGTACCTTAATAGTCACAGAATGATAGCAGTTATATTGATTAAATCTTAACATCTAGTAAGGTAGATGGACAACAAAATAAAGGTAAAAGTTAGTTAAAAATGTGTGCAGCTACACAAATGACCTCCGATACTGGACACCCATGAGAAGAGAAGCGGGGAATGGGGAACATGTCTGTAGAGGAAGACAGAAGTTGAAGAATGTATAAACACAGGTACTGCTACACCAATCCGCAACGATCTTGAATTATGTACTCTATATCTCAGTTCTGTGTATGTAGGACAGAATTATACATACGTGGAGGAGCCTGTATATCACCAACAAGCATGTATGTTGCCTAGTCTTCAGAAACCTGTGTGTATGCATGAGCCTTGTGTATACCTTGGCCAGTGGTCTTTAAATTCTCAGGCAAGCGTGTGCTTAGGCCTGTATGTACGTGTGTGTGTGTATCTGTGGTGTGCGTGTGACGCTCCTCGATGCGAAGACTGATTCTCGTTGTATCTCACCCGTGATTGATTAATTAAGGAAGGTCCAGCAACCTGGGGTGTCCCTTCCATTAGGTGGTAATGTGTCCATCTCCACCACGACCCTCGCTTCTCTTACCCACTAATTGGGTTCCTTCTTCCTCATACCCTCTATCCTCTCCACACACCAGCCTCTTCCTCTCTCCAATTTCACTCCAGATCTCCCACTTTTGTTCACATTTCTCATCTCATCTCATCTCTTTCCTGCAGCGTCGCGCCGACTTGACCGAGCCTGATCCACTTCCTCACTATATAACGCGCCTACCTGCAAAAAGTTTCACAGAAGTATTTCACCAACTACATGAAGACACCAGAAAACAGTGCAGCAAATAGAAACCGTACACAAAAAGTTGAATAAAGGAGCATGCTCTATAGCTTTCAACCTCGTTTGCCTTCAAGAATATATATATATATATATATATATATATATATATATATATATATATATATATATATATATATATATATATATATATATATATATATATAAACGCGCGCACACACACACCGCGTAGTCAGACACACACCAGAGAGAGATTTGAATTTGGCGGCGAGCTACTAGCTAGTGGGGAGGAGGTAGAGGGAAAGAGGCTGGGGAGGGCGGGCCAGCAGTCGGGGAGCGAGTCTCACCTGCTGCCGTAGTGCACCAAAACAACAACAGTGATGGCATCTCTCTCGGATGAATTTACTCTTGAATCAGTGAAGGACTTTATGGTGTTCCGGGGTGGCAGGGTGACAAATCATGAACTGGTGAACCACTTCAAGACATACCTCACCAATCCATCGTGCAAAGGTGAGGTGTTATGGGGTGACACTGGGCAGCCTCACCTGTTGCAGTCAGCTGATTCTTGTCAAGCCTTGTTTTGGGAGGTTATTGTAGGAATGTAGGCTTCTACTGGGTTAGTTTGGCTGGCTTGGCGAGGTTCATGTTGGGTCAAGCCAGTACTGCGGTCAATATTGTGCTGTATCTTATGGGGAAGGTTATGTATGGCTCCTCAGTTTGTTTCTTTTTGTTGTTGTTTTGTTGTGTGTGTGTTTCCTGCTGACTGGTGTGTGGGGAAGAGTGGTGTTAGTCATGCTGCCGCTACACACACGGTAGAGTTGTGTGGGTCATGGTGTTCAGTAACTGGCAACGTTAGTGGTGTCAGTGTTCATGCATCAGTGGTTGTACTCTGTGTGTTGTTTGTGTGGTGAAACTTGGTGCAGGATTGGAATGGGGCACATATTAAGGGAATTAGAGACAAAAGATTTTCATGTTACCACATACACTTAAGCAGTAATCTAGCAAACCATCTTATTGGGAGGGATTTAAGAAATGCTTACTGAAAACTTTCACCTGAGAAACCTAACAATTTCCCGACCTGCGTCAGTGAAGCCAGTATATTTAAGCTGTGTGTAAGAATAGAATAGCTTTTATCATTCAATCTTAAGTTTTACGTGAACGAAATACCAGGGTCATGGCTCTGCTGTACAACAGAAACTTGCGTACATGTTGGGTGTATGATACTGTGAAATGAATCTCACTGAGCAGATCAATCCCTGTGGTAGTTTTAAGGTGGAAAATCATTGTCATAAGGTGGTTGATAGATGAAAAAGGTGTGTGTTGTGTGTCATGGTCAGTAATGGATGTAGGAAAAATTATCAAAACATCACAGTGTCAGTCAGAAGGGACAGTGGCTCTGGGGGTGGGGTTCGGTTAGTTTAGTTTGACAATAGTTCTTGCTACTTGGCTATGGGGAGATATTATAGGTAATTTAGTAGACTTTACTTGATAGTTCATTAACAGTGTGGCAGTGATGTGACGTGGAAGTTGCACAGCAGTGGCGAGGCAAGGGGAGCATGGAGTAGGCCAGCGGGTGGCAAGTTATCAGGTTTTCTGTAGTGGCCTATTGGGAGAGTGTCTCTAATTAGACAGGACGGTATTTAACCAAGCAGCAGTATTGTGATTAATTCTTAAATATTTAAAGGTCTGTGTAGATTAAGAAATATGGGTTTGAAATTGCTTGGATATGACTTGGTACTGAAAATTTACAATTAAAAGTAGTCTAAGGAATTCTCTAAAGCTTTTTTCACTAACGCTTCCTTGTCTCTGGTAACAGATTGACTACTTCAACTCCGAAGATGCTCGTAATGCTTTGTATTTGCCGTCTCATGATTAAATCTGTCAAGTTTGCTCTTATCACTTGAGGTAGTGACTCTCAAACTGCATTTTACAGTCTTTAAAGGATTCTGTGCCAAAAATCTATACATGTTTAACAAGAGTTTATTTCAATTTATTTATATGAACTGGAATAGATAAAATTGATTGTGAAAGCAATGAAATCATTTGCATTTTATGGGAGAGAGAAAGAGAGAGAGAAAAGGTTCCATCTACACGGGTGGGGGTGGTTCTACCAATATTGGATGAGGGTATCATAGAGGATTCCATCAAATACCAGGAAGTGCGGAAATGTTTGTTAAGTTTCAGAACTATGAACTTAGGGCTATACTTTAACCTTAAATACTTTAACCTTAATGATGAATATTTTTTTTTACTTCAAAAGTAACATAAAGACCAGGAAATAAAAATCAGGCAGTCTGAAAAAATAGGAATTGGCAGTAGAATTTTCACATAAATGTTTCATATTTTTTTCAGGGTTGCTTATTGTTTGATGAAGATATTTGGGTTGGCCATTCTTTATTTATGAGGATCATTGGGCTCACTGTTCTTGACGTGGAGACGTCGGGTTTCCTAATCTTGACATGATCCAACCTTTGAATAGAAGATAATGTTTCTCATAGGCATAAGGATGTGATATTTAGAACTTTGTTTGAATTCAGATTAATTTGAAGTTTGTTTTGACTGAATAGGCAACTTATGATTATTTTGAAGCTTATTGTGTTGGACAAATTAATTTTGCCTTTTACTTATTTATATAATTGTTGATTTCATTATAGATGAATTTGTTTTGTAAGCAGTGATAGTATGTATAATATTATTCTTCAAGATTCATGGGTGATATTTAATTTTGGGGGGAACCTTTTATTATGTTGAGGCAATAAGGTGGTCATGTTTGCATTTCCTACCTGTCAGTTAAATTCTTGGTTTTCTCACAATTAGTTTGTTACATCATATAGGGACTGGGTTGTATGTAATGCCATTTTGCTATTCATTGGTTTTGTTACATTGAGTTGAGCAACTGGAACATTGCTTTGACGGTTGCGTGGCTCCGAGTTTGATTCTGGAGATTTTTGGTGTTTGTTTCAATCATCAGTGTGTATTGACAAGTACATTTGAGCTTTACTCCTCTGCCAGCATCAGGTGACATAGGGCTGTTTAAACTGTGGTGTTGCATTGAGCTTACTTAGCCTTTCATAAAAAAATCGTCAGTTCATGGCTGGAGGCTTAGAATTCTCCAGTCCTGGCTAACACTGTGGCATCTTGTTATAGTGGTATAACTCTAACAATTTCCAATTTTTCTTCATACTCATCTCTCTTATTTCATTTGGTTGGTCTTTAGTGAGAGTTTATGTGAAATTTCCAGTTTAGATCTGTGAAATATTTCAGATTACTAGATGTGTGGTGTTAACTATAAACTATACTGTTTTACAGTACTTCATAGGACATTCTATCCTACTGTTTCTATATAATATGCTCCTTGAATTCTGCTACATTATATGATAAAACTCTATACTTAGCTTTTACGTGCTATCTAAAAGAAAAACAGTTTTATTAGCATAAAATACTAATTTATTCAATTTTATATTATTACAGGCTATCTTCTTTGTTCTCTAAACATTGATATCTTGTCACATACCAATTTATGTTGTAAAATGTAGATTTATATTCACATGATTGGTGAAACATATACTTGTATTAATATGTACACTCATTTGCCATGGATTTACAATGTTGGAAGTGATTTACCTGTTTTGTGACATCTTGTTTGTAGTGATCATTGCACACACACGTCACAACTCAGAGATGCCAGGTTTAGATCTGATCCCTAGCCAGGGAGAGACATTTTGGACCACTGGTTCCTTTCACACTGTAGTTCCTGGTCACCTGTCTGAAAAAAGTATGATGTTAAGTCAACACATTTTGATTTCTCTCTCCAGCAGGGACACAGAGCTGGCATATATTGCTTTATGTTTGGTTGGGGGATAGTAAAAGGTCATGTTGTTGTGTGTGTGTGTGTGTGTGTGTGTGTGTGTGTGTGTGTGTTTGTGTGTTTTCAATGTTGGTATAAAAGCTACAAATAATAAAAAGGTAAAAAAAAATGTATATAATATTTTTGAAAAGAATGTAATATTACTATTTAAAAGAAAGATGTGATGAGAGAGTAAGAGAATATCAGAGGGCAATATTTGTGAAAGGAACCATCCCATTGAGGTAGTTACGTGACAAAGCTGATGAGTAAAACTTAGTGATATTCAGTATAAAAAGAAAAAACAACAACTTACACTGCTTTACTGATTCTACCTACACAAAGTAGAAATTCTTCAAGTCATCTAAGTCTATATTGAGATGGATTGATGGCCTAATGTAAATATGACTTGTATTTACTTGTTTACGTGTTGAATTTTTCTCTCACTGTATGGAATATTTGAATAGTAAAATTATTCGGCTCATGCTCCTAGATTTGTTACTCATCCTGTACTCTGCTCCTCATATTAGCCAAGTAAAATCACCACCTTTGTGCAGTAAATCTTGGTCATATTCAAGTAGTTTTCCCTTCCTCCCCTCCAGTGTCACACTTTTCAAAATTTCTTTTTCAACTATTCCTCCCTCCCTTGTTGAGTAATTGACTAACTGAGTTTTCCCCCACCATTCCATCAGGTGTTGTGGAATATTGTTGCAAGGAAGGAAGTAACAGGGAAGCTAATGTATAGCTGTGCTAACCACATACTTTCAAAAATATAAAAATTTATATTTATTGAATTTTTCACTTGAAATATCAACATTGTTATCACTAATAATGGAACTTTGTATTTATCCAATTTATTTGTTTATCAGGGGATGAATTTATTGCCAATTATCACTTATCAATTACTGCTGATAGAATTATTGCTATCAATTTACTAGTTATACATATTTATTTATCTATTTATTTATACATACGTATGTACTTTTATCGTGCTCAGCTTTGCAAATTACCTTGACTGAATCCTTTGTTTTTATGATTCAGCTTATGATACTTTTGTTTTGAAATAAATGTATTGGAATATAAGAAATTTATCCAAAAGCAAATTGTGTTCAGTGAAATGTAAGAGAGTTGGTTATAGGGGATCTCTTAAACATGAAAATTTAGTGTCTCGCAGCCTTCATTGAACACGTACAGTATATCGATGTGTGCACTTATTGATTCATACGTATATGTCGCGTGAAATACCATAATTCTTTCATGTTGATAGAGCTCCTCAGTGTCATGAACAATGTCAGGGTCAGGGGGTGTTCCATTGCAGTGCAGCAATCTTGTGCTCTTTCCTGAAATATGGATATGTACTATATATTTTCAGTTATTCAAATGACCTAACAATACTCATGATTTTACTTTGTAGTATCAAAAACATATTTTAGATAGTTTGCAGAAAGGATGATTGTTAAGCAAGCAGTAAAATTGTTTTTATTTAAACAATAAACTTTTACCCAACTGTCCTAAGTATGAGAGATACTTAATCATAATGGGTAATTTGTTAAAAGTGCTTTTCTCAACTCTTTGTCAAGGATACATTTGTCCCTGTCGATGTTGGAGAGTGATGATGGTTGTGTATTTTTCACAGTAACAAGTATAACATTGTAGGAACTATTTGTACAAGAATCATGTGCCTCCTGTTCAGATTTGGCAACTTTTATGTTCCATAACATTTGATGATAAATAAATGTGATTGTACAATACTAAGCACTGTACAACAATTAGTGTAACACCACAAAGTTTGAGTTAATGCATTACTGTTCAGGGAAGGAAGGTAATGGATATAAACACGACTCGCAGTGTTTTTATGTTCAACATGAACCACTGTACACTCCGTGCTATATCCTTGGAACAAGAAATATTGTACTGAGATGAATTACCAGTTTTGAAATAGATTTGGTTTCCTAATTATTAGTTTGGATTGATTTGAACTCAAATTTGACTAAAGTTAGGCTCAGTAAGATTGAGATAAGTTAGACGAAGAGAAATTGAGTGACATTCTCTAAGGTAGTTTATATCTTAATTATTTGACAGAATGTGCTATGTAAGGCAGAGCAACAAGGTGTAGGCTGCAGGTGTGGCTTGTATTCTGTGATTGCCTTGTTATAGCAAGTTTTACTCTGCTTGTGTAAACATGGAGGATTTAACAGCCAATCTGTGAACTTTTCCACTTGTTGCCACACACACACACACACACACACACACACACACACACACACACACACACACACACACACCCACACCCACACACACTCACTCACGTGAAAGCTGGCTAAGAGCAAAATAAAGCGAAAAAATAGACCACTTCATTGTTATTCAGATTTTTAATATCTCACTGGAATTTATGAATAGTCAGCCAGCTAATTTTCAACAGAATTTTTTTTTTGTGTGTGTGTGCGATCAAATTCTCAATATAATAGACTGCAGCTACACTTGGGTTAGATGTGTGGAGTGTTGTGTAAAAAAAAGGAAAAAAGAAAAAAAGGGTGATCAGTAGAATTAGGCCGAGATATGATGCATGAGGCTACTATGTTTGGGTTGGGAACAGATCGACAGAGAAGGTATTTGCACAGTTGATGGTGAAGGTTAGTTCCAATCTTCATTATCAATTGCTTTCCGTCGTGATTGAAAGTATGGGTTGCATCTGTATCTTGAAGGAAGGGAGACCACATAATGGCAGCAATGTCAAGTAAAAGCCTTGAAAAGTCTTGGAAAATGATTCATTGCAGACTACGGAGTTATAGTGGCTGCTTTTTGTGTGGTTAATTTACGGAAGGTAACTTTACCAAATGAAATGTGTGGGTGTGGTGTTTCCAGCCCGCTGACGATGTAACATAGCGCCGCTCAGGCCTCAGCTGTCACCGAGACTCAGCGCCAAGGTAAAGAAAGTGTGGATCGTGACCATGCTTGATGTGCTCAAACCACAGAGCTTCATGTGCTTCACCAATGAACACACACACACACACACACACACACACACACACACACACTTCAATAGTCACCATATCAGTTCTGTTTAAAGAAATTAACATGAATAAAGAAAAGAAAATATGAACAAAATGACTTGTACATCTGCCTTGCTGATGCTCACCAGCTTGATTTATTAATTTGCTGCTGCTGAATTCCCCGGAGTGCTACAAGGATGTTGTCTCCTAACCATTCACCCATCTGTGGTGTGCTGTGCGTCCAGCCCTTGCTGCTGCAGTCCTTTCTGTGGCGCTCCAAACTCGCTTCGTGGTTTTGGTTTTTGCTATTTACAAGTATTCACGTGTTTGTTAGTTTATTTTTAATACCTTTATGTATTTTGTAGTTTTTTGTTTAGAATTTAATAGATCAACAGCTGATAAAATATACTAGGAAAAATATGTGTGCGCGCGCGTGCACTCTTCAAGGGCAGTATTAATTTTAACAAAAAAATATATTGATCAATTAAAGTTTAAGTTAATTAAGGAAGATAGTTCATTGTTCTGTAGTTTTCTTGTACTTGTAGTAATAGCGACTAATAGTGTTATTCTTGAACAGAGACGGCGAGAAACAAGTTCAAGCAGTTCGTCAACACTCTGGCCAACATTAGCAACGAGGGCGGCGAGAAGTACCTGGTCCTGAAGCGCAAGTACAGGGTGGGGACGCCTCTAGATGACGAGTATGTCACACCAGCCCAGTCACCCTCGGGACCCGCCTTCACCACCCCCAACCAGTTCAACGTGTATGGCAGCCCTCAACTCGGCTCCCCCCTCTCCCCAGGCACACCTCCTGCCCCTCCCTTACCTGCAAGAGCTACTCCACCATACAGGGCGCCTCCCCCATACAGACCACCTCCCCCCGCCACGCCCTCTCATCAAGGATATTTACCCCCAGAAGACTTGAAATTCAGTGAGCGAAGGTATGACGGCTCGCCACAGCACTTCAATGGGCGAAGTGAAGCCAGGTACCATGGTGATATACCCGTGTACCACCCAGGGAGTGAACCCAGGTATCCCCCTGTGGCTGATCCACGCTTCAGCGAGGCGAGGTACCCCTATGAGGAGCCCGCTGACCTGGGCATTCCTCCACCTCCACAGACGATGCGCTCAGCCAGCTCTTTATCGTCCCTCTCAAGCAGCGTGTCCTATGGGGGCTCATCATCCCCTCACTCCCCGGCACAGCCATATGGGGGCTATGGTAACGCCCCTCCCTTGGCCCCACTGTCAGCCTCGCGCCCCAAGTCCCTCTCCCTCCACCAAATGTCCTCCCCCTCGGAAGATGGTGACTCTCAATCAGTGTCGGCCACAACGGTATCATCGTCCTCCACCCCGTCGTCTGAGGAACCCCCGCCCCCCGTGCCGCCCAGACGCAGACAGGCAGACAACAAGGAAAACTTGAGACCCGCGCCCGACGGCGAAGAAGGTGTAAAGATGGTAAGTGTTCGATTATGATATCTATTTATTTTTGCCTTGAAGCTGATCAAGTGCATGACCTTTAAGTTTTCTTTAATTGTTCCTGTGTTGTGCTCCATATTGTATGTTGTGGATACATTGATAAGGTATATAACTAATTGTTTACGAGTTAAGGCTAATTTATTTTTCATTTGCAGTTTAAGATCAAGAGGAAACATTGTGAAATTGTTATCACGTTCACTCACACACACACACACACACACACACACACACACACACACACACACACACACATATTCAAATTCTACCTATTTATCTATCTATCCTTATATATATATATATATAGTATTATATATATATATATTAATATATTTTTTTTCTTTTATTATATATATATATATATATATATATATATATATATATATATATATATATATATCCTGGAAAAACATGATATGTGTACTCGTATACGTTTAGTATGTAGAAAAGCGGTGGATGTGATGTGGGAACCGGAAAACGATAAGGGTATCCTGTGGTGAGGCGGGTCTGTGCTGAGACATGCACCACCAGTATACTCTGTTGGTGTTTGGGAGTCACTCTGCAGCCATGACTTGTTACTCCACGGCTGAAATCAAGATAGCTCCAAGTCCCTCAGCCCCAGTAAGAGACATGACTATACACTTAGGCCTCAGGGAGCAGCATACCGTATTATTTTTCTCTTGGCATTCACTGCAGCACAAGTATGGAATGATGTCTCCGACGTAGACGTTCTTGTAAAACAAACACCATTTCTATTGCGCTATTTATGAGTTGAAAGGAAAAAACTTGATCCTCGCTCTAGGTCAAATCATGCACGTACCGAATATTGTAAAGTGTGTCTCTATTGTGTTAGGTATCCCGGTGGCAAGACTTGTTTTCCTCTTTACACTGTTCCATGGGTAGCGGCACCAGCAGGCAGTGGCGGCGACCGTAAACATGAAGGCTCAGCGGCACCGGAAGCCTTAATTCAGTGACCTTGAGCTACACGCTGCTACTAACCCCGCATGGAGGGTGTTAGGCAAGCACACACACACGCACACACACACACACACACAGAGAGAGAGAGAGAGAGAGAGAGAGAGAGAGAGAGAGAGAGAGAGAGAGAGAGAGAGAGAGAGAGAGAGAGAGAGAGAGAGAGGCAAAACTGTTAGATACAAAATAAATCACTGTCATTAATAACGTAAGAAAATATTGAATAACCAACCCTAGTAATGACATTTACATACGAACATAAGAAAATGGGAGAAGCTGCAAGAGGCGGAGAGTCCCCCCTGTGTGAACAAACCTATCTAATTCCACGTATCATTTTCATCCATAAACTTATTTCATTTTCTTTTAAACTTGCTATTGACTCAGCGTTAATTTACACTACCTATAGCCAACCCTTGCGTCAGGTGGCCTCACGAATACATCTAATTAGTGGGGAGTGTCACTGTGTCCACCTGTTGCCTCCACACCTATAGAGCGGCTCGTCCCCTCTGAGCGCTCACGTAGTCACCCCCCGTACCCAATCACCAGCAGCAGGGTCGGTCAAGTTACAAGTATAAGCTTTGCGGGGTTCCTGTTGGCTTTCCTCACTGGCTTGTTATCACCTTCACATGTTTAATAAGTGGATGGTGTGCATGCTAACCACACAGGCAGTAAACTAGCTGCCTCTTCGTGCACTTCATCACACTTCCTCGTGGTCGTGTATAGACGTAAATAGGAAGATATGTATAGTAAATCATCCGCGGCAATATCAAGCAACATCAGTACTATTATTTTCCTACAGAGACGTGCGTTGGTTGCCAAATGATATACGTACAAGTGTTGCCTCGTTAAGCTGGGGAAAGCATTGACTTTATTATGATCATAGATATTACCCAATGTGTCAAGCATGTCACGAAGATGATCTGCCGTGAGCTGTTTTGTTGTCACGCCCTGTGCTGATAAGAGAGGTGACGTCCGGTGGCTGTGGTGGGTTGGCCTGTGGTGCGGCGGGGGAGTGGTGCATGGGCTGGGTGTGAGGGCAGGATCCGTCACTGCCGCTGAGTCATATTTAGTTTTAGGCATGTGACTTAACCCTTGACGTGCGCGAGATGTTGGCGTTTAATTCTGTCTATTGGGATGTTTTTGGCGCGCTACGGATCAGTTTGTGGAGAAGGTGGCCGGGGAGCGCATCATCCCATTCATCCATCACAGATTAGGTGGTGAGCGAGGACTTAGATAGTGTGGGTGGAGGTGGAGGGATGAGCGGGTGTTTGTTGTTGGGGCGTCGGAGGAAGCTACGAGTGGGAGTGAGAGAGGAATGGTAGTATCAGTGCTCTCCCACAGCAGCATGGTGTCCCGGCTGGTGCTCGCTCTCCACGACATGCCCTTGGAGGTAAGAGAGTCAGTCGTAGGGGTGTCGCTCGTCAGCTGGACTCGCCGTAACACGAGTGGCGCCCTGGGAAAGTGAGGAGTAATGGGAGGGCACTGAGGGAGGAGGAGGCAGGCTTCTGTCATGGTAGTGTATCAGGTGTGGAGTCATGGTGCTTGTCAAATGTTCACATCTGGTTCAGTGAGTCACAAGGAAGTCAATGAAATGTTCTTCTCCCTTGCGTGAGTGTTTCAATGATGCAGCGCA
Source organism: Callinectes sapidus (assembly GCA_020233015.1). Lineage (NCBI taxonomy): Eukaryota > Metazoa > Arthropoda > Malacostraca > Decapoda > Portunidae > Callinectes > Callinectes sapidus. Next base: position 10,400,468 of record CM035207.1, on the reverse strand, counting down.
GTGGTAGAAGCAGGATGTATGCACTGCTGTGAACTATATGTTAACATGTTTCTCCACATATAGTCCATGTAAAATTGGTGATGGCTCAAGGCATATTGGAGGAAGTTGAGGAGTGCTAAATAAAGTGTTACGTATTGGCTGCAAGAAATGTGCTAAGTGGCCTAACGATCTACCATATCATTTGATAAAGTCTGGCATTCACAAAACGTTACCTATACTGGACTTAGTGAGTTGCAGACCACACCAGTCTTCATCAAGTGATAATTTATAATCTGCGTCTGTTT
>CM035207.1:10385168-10395667 GCA_020233015.1 Callinectes sapidus | reverse complement strand
ATATATATATATATATATATATATATATATATATATATATATATATATATATATATATATATATATATATATATATATATATATATATAAAGCTCATTAGCGTCGTGACAAAGGGGAGTGAATGAGGTGTGTTATCTGACAGTGAGTCAGGTGAGGCAGGGCGGCAGGTGTTGAGGCACCGCGCGGGCACCAGCGCGAGCTACCTGCTGCTAACAAATGGTTGGACCATTTGAGGATCGGCCAAGTAAGGCAGCAGGTGGGGCGAGGCTCTTGCTCACCTGTACATGAGACGGGAAGGCGCGGTCTGCACCAGGTAAGGAGAAAAGAGAAAACAAGACAGGCGGATTGAGGTGTAGCTCACTTACCTCCCAATACGTCATGAAACAAAATATCAAAGAATCATAAAACAACACGCATCTGTTAAAAGAACTAATAATAAATGAGAATAAGTAGCTGTCCAGCAAAGATAAGTGACGAAAACATGCATCACTATCATTCCTATTCCTGAACAAACAGAATACTGCACAGGATTTGTTGACAAGGCTCGGTGACTGGCGCAGGTGAGGCGTGCGAGTGACGGCACGCCTGGCCAGGCGGCTGTTTTGGCTGGCCTGGAGGACGCCTGGGAGGAGGGCAGGGGGACGGACCAGGTCGGCGGCCATTATCACGAGCCACATAAAAATTCTAATGTCCCCCGTGCCGGTCGCACAAAGCTCGCCGCTCGCCCCCGCCGCGCCCAGTCCCCGACACGCCTTATCAGCGCCTGACACGCGCTATCAGTTTAAATAATAGGACAAGTGTCTTGACTGGCCAAACACCTTGTCGTCGACTTGAGCACCGGCGCACCCACCCTCCCAGTCGCGTCGCGTCGCTTCGGACGGTTTCACCCCATGCCCGCCCTTACACCGCCGCCACACACGCTATGTAAACAAACTACCCAGCTACTGACATATTACAATATTTACGGATATATCACATTACATACATACATACATACATATACATACAATCCTGCATACATACATACATACATACATACATACATACAAGTTAAACTAAATTAAGCCCGAGACCAGTCTCTTCAATAAAAATACTACAGAGTAAGAAAACGAGGAGGAGGAGGAGGAGGAGGAGGAGGAGGAGGAGGAGGAGGAGGAGGAGGAGGAGGAGGAGGAGGAGGAGGAGGAGGAGGAGGAGGAGCAGGAGGAGGAGGAGGAGGAGATGGTAAACATGCAATGGAACGAGTCTTCGGTAACACAGAAAACACTACATAGGCAGCGAGAGAAGACACAAGCGACCTGTCAAGTGAAATGGTGAGTAAGCGTGGTGAGGCAATGTCTGACCTTGAACACCTTGAATCTCTCTCTCTCTCTCTCTCTCTCTCTCTCTCTCTCTCTCTCTCTCTCTCACACACACACACACACACACACACACACACACACACACACACACACGAATAAAAACTAAGCAGATAAAAAGCTTGCCATTTTTTTTCCGTTTTTTCTCGTATAATTTCCACTAACCAATAAGCAGATACCGTAATTTCAGCAGCCAATTAAAACATAGAATAAACAAAATACATTCCTATAACCACATATACGTACTCCTCTATTTACAACACATTCATTCTTATTGTTGAAGATGTGTAGTGCATAATGAAAACCAAACTAAAATAAGGAAAAATAAATAACACACACACAGCTGCAGTGTATCAAGACAAAGGAAAAAAAGAAACATAAAACACGCCACAAATTCTCCTCAAAGCTGCTTTAATGAGAGGTGTTCCCCCCAAATAAAGCCATCACTTCACTGTCATCGAGGCAAAATCATCATCATTCATCTGCCACACAATCCAGCTAGCCAGTACGTACGTCAGCATGGTAATGAGGCGAGCGGGAGGCGAAGTATATGTACATTACACTCGAGTCTCCACAGCGTGTTCACAAGCGGAAATATTTTGAAGCATACCCAAAGTGTTTTATAATTTCCTATTCCTGTCACATAGTACAACATTGTGTGTGTGTGTGTGTGTGTGTGTGTGTGTGTGTGTGTGTGTGTGTGTGTGTGTGTGTGTGTGTGTGTGTGTGTATGAACCATCTATCCTTATGTTACCTTCTGTTTCCGTGTGCTCCGTGGTGCCAGCTGACTGCCTTCCACGTACACTTTCTCCCATGTCTTATTGGTGTAATACAGAGACTTCTTGGGCGTCCGAAAAGTCTCCTGGCTGCCTCTCGTACTCCTCCCCTCGCTACTACTGGTGCTGGTGCTGGTGTTGCTGTTGCTGCTGCTGCTTCGGAGATGGTCCTGTACACTACTATCCTCTGCTTCGGCAGAGGTGTTTGTCTCGTGGTGGTGTTCTTGCTGGAGACTCCCATGATGGTATAGAGCTCTCTTCGCTCTCTGGAATGTCTCTTGCGTGACGTTCGTGTCATTCCCCGTCTGGCTGTTACTCGAGGGACCCACGGGATGCTTAGTGTTCCTAAAAGATTCCTGGTTGACTTTTGTGGTCCTACTCTGCAGGACACTACATGGCTGGCTAGGTAACGTTCTTGACTTTCTAAATGTTTCCTCGCCAAGTCTGAAATTCGATTGATCCTGACCTTTGGCTGAGCGGTGCTTGAGGATTTTAGTCTTTTTAAAGCTTTCATGGGAAGACGAGCCACTCACTGGTTCACGACTGCTGTTCGAGTAACCGAGTGCTCTCCTTGCTTTCCTGAAGGTCTTGCGGGTTATTAACATGGTAGGCATCAGCTCCTCGTTTCTACCATGAGACTTCGCATTGTATTGTGTTCTTTAGTGCGCGTGAGAGGCCAGGATTGTTATAAGCATGTCCCACTTAGCGTGTTACTTCACTCTTGCGGTGTGCTGGCTGTGTCACAAGTGGTTATTATGTGTTGTAAACTGTAATGTCTTCTGGATGATAAGTGTTACAGGATCACTCTCTCCCGGAGGTGTAATATTTTCTCGTCTTCACCATCCTTACTCTATTTCAATTTAGATTTCCAGTTTCCTTCACATCATTGAAAATTAACAGTACACTATTTTTTTACTACTTGGCACTACACGTCCTGTAAGTTTCCTTTCGAAAAGAAATATAAATTAAATTTCAATGTTTTTATTCGTCCTTGACGTGTGACACCACAGTTTTTCAGGAACACCTGGGAACGTGCGCCGCACCACCACCACAACCACGCTCTTTACTACCACAGTAATAACTGACATCCGCGAGACATCACTATGGCTGTTATGACGGGACAACAAGGCAGAAAGTGCCGGACACACACACACACACACACACACACACACACACACACACACACGAGCGCGCGTAAAGTGACGTCAAAAGGAACACATTAGCACACAAACAAGCGGCCTATGATACAAGCAATTTTAAAGCAGTATAGGATGGACGTTATTGAGCACACTTGATAAAGAGAATACCTAGACCAACTACTAGTGCCACCCAGTGAGTGCCAACACTCCCACACCTGCCTTATCCCCCCTCCTCTCCCTCCCTCCCCTCTCCTTTGCCACATGTGTGAGATCATTACATTAATCAGGTGACGCAACACTTACCGACGCCCCCCTCCCTCACTCACAAACCCACACACATACACACATTCCTCTCTCCTCCCACTTGGTCCCTCCTAACCACCCCGAAATTACTCTCTGACACACACCCACGCCTTTATACCTTGGCTGGCAATTCCCATAGATACAGGACTGCCATATCAAGGATCAGGTAAAACTACACACGCTTGAGGCAACACGATCATTCTTTTCTTGCATTTCACATACATTTCAACAGGAGACATCATAGTAACTGCTTCACTATTTACTTTTTTTCATCCTCTCACTCTCTCTAACACTGCATTACGAAGGATGGCGAACAGCAATACACCTTTAATTAGGTTCTTCATGGGCAACCCGACGGCATGCATTCCTCTGCACTAACATTCCTTCACTACAGTAATAGCCCCGCTTGACTCACGCCACTGCCCCTCCCCAAGCAGCCCTTCCACCCACAATCATCTACCTCCTTTCCGATCACTCTTTAAATCACAACTGCTGGACCACCCTTACCCCACCACCATCACTCCTCCAACACCCCCTCCTCCCCCACTTCCCCAACCACGCAGACCACCTGAGGCACACCTGATCATCTCCCCCCCCCCAATACCCCTCTCCATTCCCCTACACACCCACACCAACGCTATCCCTGCACAAGTGTTTCGAAGTGTGAGAGGATAAAATGTAATGCGCAACTCCCACCATCACCAAAGCGATCTCGTGTCGATTAGTGGTGCGAAAAGTGGGTGAGGTGGACGAGTGGGAGGAGGGAGTGCAAGGAGGCAGCGAGGGAGTGACTTAGAGATGGCAGTCAGCACTTCTGGTCGTCCGTGAGGTTAGGTTCTCGAAGACGGGGAATCAACGGGAGGAGGAGGAGGCAGATTCACGCTAAGTAATTCCCGACAACTTATAAGATCGTCTCTTCTCAAGGTAAGTATATGAGAGAGAGAGAGAGAGAGAGAGAGAGAGAGAGAGGAGAGAGAGAGAGAGAGAGAGAGAGAGGTGGGGGGGGGGGGTTCGAGCAGAACAGTGCAGGAGGTAGAGAAAACTAACTGGCAAACGTGATTATCTGCAAGTTGACAGACAGACAGACAGATAGACAAGCAGGCAGGCAGATGGCCCCTCCACACACACACACAAACTGTTTAGCACTATTCACTCGCTCACTTAACAGGTTCGTTCTTAGATCAAGCCACAAAGATGTTCACGAAAGAGCAGAAACGTACAATACTGTCCTTCCCGAACAAATGGAAGGGGGTTATATGGCGTGAGAAAGGTCATACGTTTACCACCAACACTATACGTACATTCTTATCTCCGGAAAGGGATACGGGAATGCTAGCTGACCATCTCGAGAGTAGCACATGATCACAAAGGCCACGGTGACTCACACTCAACATCACACGAAAATAGATGTAGATAAATAATATGAAAGAATAGGACGAAGGAATACAGCAGGATGGAGTAAAGGGAAGGCAACCTGAATGGCGCACTCTGATACAAGATGGACCAGGGAAAGTAGTCATGGCCACAATTCTAATCCAGAAAAGATGAATATAAAGATAAATAAATAATAGAAATAGGAAATAAGACACTCTGAACCTGATAAAAAAGTAGGTTAAACACAAATACAAAAAAGTCAGTAGATAAATATGAAATGATATAGGAAAGAATAAGAAAAAAAGAAGAAATAGAGACAGCTTAACTCAAACCAAGACAAGACGGCGTGACCTCGATTAGCAATAAAAATATCATACGAGTGTGCAACTCAACTTGAACACATGTGGATAATTTCTCTCTCTCTCTCTCTCTCTCTCTCTCTCTCTCTCTCTCTCTCTCTCTCTCTCTCAAAAAACCCATGGAATATGCTATTTATTTTGACGAATATTAACACACAAGAACAAACTACAGGAAAAAAAATAACACCACAGAATAAAAGAAAATATCCCATGAAAAAAAAAATAATAAGTTGAGCAATAAAAGATCAATATTCACTATAGAAAGAAAAGAAAAAAAAGAAAAAGAAAACAACCCTCCCCCCCAAAAAAAAACCACCCCCCTTCCTACTTCCATCCCAAAGGGCAATAGCCCCCTCTTCTTGACCTAAATAAACGAAGATGCGCCACTTGCTAACCACCACCTTACTCCACCTGGCCCCTGCACACCTCCCCCCCTCCCAACACTGCCAATTCCCTTTCTCAGGTCACGGTACTCGACCTAAATTGTTGAGACTACATGGCCACCCTCGAGACCAACACCCAACACCCAACACCCAACACCCAATAGCCTTGAGGTACCCGCCAGCCTAAGGAGACACGAGAGGAAGGGAGAAGAGTTGATACAAGGAGTGAAGGAGGGAAGAGATGGGAGAGTAAAGCAGACACATCAATGCTAAAAAGGGCGAATGAATGAATGAATGACGAACGAATGTGATGAAAGAATCGGGTTAAAAAGAGTGAAAAGACGAGGGAATATAGCAGGAATAGAATGAAGGGAACAGAAGAAAGGGGTTAACCAGACACATCAATGCTAAAGGTGAAGGGAAACTGACTGACGAACGAGTATGAAAGAAGGAAAATCGAGGGAAAACAGGAGTGAATAGGACGAAGTGATAAGGCAGAAAAAAGACTAAAAGTAACAGAAGAAGGGGGTGAAGGAAGACTGACTGACTGACGAACGAAGACGATAAAAGAGGGAAAGCAGGAATGAACAAGACAAAGGAATAAGGCCGGGGAGGGATGGAGGGAAGAAGAGATGCGGGAACAAAGCAAACATTTCACGGCGAAGGAGAGGCTGACTGAAGGACAAAGGCGGCGAAGGGACACCGAGGAAGGCAAATGAGGGAAAACAGGAATGAACAAAGCGAAGGGATGCAGCAGTAAGCGTGGAGGAGATGTAGGTTGAAGGAGGTGAAGACATGCACAGGACGGAGAAAGACTGATTGACATACGACGTAGATAAAATGGACAAAGAGAGAGAAGCGAAGGGGGGGGAAGTACGAATGCAGGAGACAAAGGAATGTATCAAGAAGCGATGGAGGGAAGAGAAGAGGGACGAAATACACAAAGGGATCCCAAGGAAGGCGAAGGAGAGACTGAGAGGTGGAATAAAAGGCCGAGGGAGATGAAACCGAGGTAAATGAATGAAACAGATACAGAATTTCAAGAGGATAGGAAGAAAATGGTGGTGCTGCGAGTGAAGTAAAAAAAAAAAGATAAGGAAGAACCACGGAAGGTAAAAGAAAGAGAAAAAAAGAGCGAGGCGGGAGAAAAAGAGAGGAATCACGGGAGAGGAAGAGGATATGTTAAACCAGAGCCACGAAAACTCAGTTACTTGTTCTTCTCATGAAAGTATTCCCGTCACACTACAAACAAATGCAAAACACAACACACACATACGACATCCACCCTTCCTCCCCCACAAGGCCAGCCACCTTAAGAGGATCCCAGCCCCTTCCCCCCCACCCCCCCTCCTCTGTTTCACCTTTAAAGAACTGATATAAGCGGATTCTGACTTGACGCACTTGACCGCCTCTTTCTCCCCCCCCTCCCCCCCAAGCACAGACCCGTGAGGTGATGATGATGATGATGATGGTGATGATGATGATGATGATGATGAGGAGGAGGAGGAGGAGGAGGAGGAGGAGGAGGAGGAGGAGGAGGAGGAGGAGGTTGATAATAATAATAATAATAATAATAATAATAATAATAATAATAATAATAATAATAATAATAATAATAATAATAATAACGAATATTTTCTCCCTCTCTCTCTCTCTCTCTCTCTCTCTCTCTCTCTCTCTCTCTCTCTCTTACATACACACAAGAAATACAATTTACCCGCTTCAAATCAAGTTTTCAATGTTCAGAGAGAGAGAGAGAGAGAGAGAGAGAGAGAGAGAGAGAGAGAGAGAGAGAGCGACCGTGGCTCTGAAACATCCCCTTTTGCCCTGCCCCCCTCGTCTCTCGGAAAAAAAGAGAGAAAGGCAGCAAGACCCCATCCTTGCTTTCATCAAGGGGGACACGCACAACACTGCTCCCGCGCCTGCTTGCCCTGTGGTAGAGCCGAGTAGGGGCCGCATCCAAATTTTGTCGCGGGAGGGGGTCACGCCTGATAAACAAGTGACCTGCAGGGAGGGGAACAGAGGGGAACAGAGGGGAGGAAGTGGCAGGGAGAAGGGGTGGGGGAGAGGGGAAAGAAGGTACGAGAGGAGATAGTGTGAGTGAGAGAGAGAGGGAGAGATTTGCAAGGGGTTAAGGAGTTAAGTAGAGGCAGGAGGGGGGAAACAGGATAAGTTGGGGAGGGCGGGGTCAGATGGGGTGTCCGGAAATGGTACATGTGGCTTAACAGGTATGATAAGAGACGTAGGGGGGGGAGGGGAGAGGAGTTAAGGGGAGGGTACGCCGAGAGGTGGACTAACTAACTAACTGACTGATCGGTGGGAGGAGAGGAAGGGGGAGGAGGAAAAAGGCCGCCAGAAGATACATTTTGCGGCAGACCGGCACCAGCTAGCGAGGAGGTCAATACCGGGAGAGAACCGAACAGTGAAGTAGACAATACCAAACGAAAAAGATCCATAAAAAGTGAACAAGGGTATAAAACAAAGAAGATGGAAAGGGGAAGCGGAAGATGTAAGGGAGCGGATTAATATGTAAAGCAGACGAGGGTGAAGAAACGCTAATTAAATCAGAAATGTGAATAAGAAAGGAGCTAATAAACCAGAGTTAATTAAAAGAGATGCTTTTGGACAGACGCTCATTCACTTCATAAATTAATCAAGCATGTTACTGACACTCCCATGGCTGAGAGAGAGAGAGACAGAGAGAGAGAGAGAGAGAGAGAGAGAGAGAGAGAGAGAGAGAGAGAGAGAGAGAGAGAGAGAGAGAGAGAGAGAGAGACGCACACACACACACCATTATAGGAGGTGAAACAAATCCAGTGCACTGTAACCTCTATCATAACAACGGCATCACTACCCAGCCATGCCGTGCCAAACAAACACATCGCAATGAACGCCTCACTGAAGACTTGCCAGAAATGCAACTCACCGGGCCTATTCTGAGGGATCTGGACGCCCTTGGGCTGTCTGGAGCGTCTTCATCCCCACCACGAGAAAGGGAGTCAAGCCGGTCACGTTCTTCTCTCACTCTTCTTCCTCCTCCTCCTCCTCCTCCTCCTTCTTCTCCCCAGCACGGCCCATCACCAGGTTGGAACGTTTCTGCCTCCAGCTCGTCACTGACCATCAGGGCGCCTCGGGGCCGTGAAGGGCGTGTTGCGAGGACTGTGGCGTGCGTCGTTACCTTTAAGTTGAGGTTCCCGTCGCCGCCTTCCCTTCTGCGATGTGGCGGACAGCGGACAAGTTCTTACCGTTTGAAGTCTTTATACGTTCAGGAAATATGTTGTGGCTGTTATTCGTATTTTGTGTATCATCATACGTAAAAACAACACTGTCACAGGAAAAGGATAATCTCAGTAATGGAAAACGATGAGTCGGAATCAAGACCAATGAACGCGTGGTTATTTGACGCTTCAACAACACACACTGACTGGAACACAAAACATTCCCAACCCCCGACGCAGTGCAGGACTTTCCCGGCTCTCGAGGACTTGTGAGGCACGAGGAACCCCTGCCGAGAGGAGACTAAACGGCCACAAGTTGCAGTGACGGGGCAGCCTCATACCAAGAGGAAGGGGGTGCGGGAGGAGTGGTAATCTGGCAGCAGCTATCCACCACCACAGTCACGATCCACGACAATCAGCGCTGACTCACGATCGTATTCAGGCTGTGTGTCAGACGCCGACATGACACAGCGCCTTGTGTCACACCTTCCCTCACGACCCTCGAGGTGTGTACTGTCTCCCCCCCCACCCCCACCCAACCCCCATGCCACTTCCCCAGCGCCCCGGTGTGCCACCCCGCCAAGGTGCATCAGGTTCACCAGGCCATCACGACGCCAGTATGCTTTCGCCGCAGATGTAACTCCTTTCAACAGACAGTCGTGTTACGAAACGAAACATTCTCATTCTCTCTCTCTCTCTCTCTCTCTGAAACATTGCGTAGTTTGTTAACCTGCATCAACACATTGTTTAACCTTGGTCATGACAGTTTGAGGCGCTGTGTGACAAACATTACCACATCCATCCATCCACCTAAGCATGCACACACACACACACACACACACACACACACACACACACACACACACACACACACACCGTCTTCAGTGCACCTTACCACCCCGCCCACCGCCTTGCTCCCTCCCACCCTGGCACTGACCTTATCACTCCTAGAACTCCTGTTGCTCTTGGAGGAGGCGCGGGAGGAGGACGAAGGGAGCTGGGACTCTGAAGCCATCTTGTTGAACTTCTGAGTTTGTTCTCGGACAGATATGGAAATCTTGCGTTCCTCCCCCCCGCCTTCGCTGGCCCCGTCTTCGCTGTTCCCGTCCCCCATCGCCTGCACAAAAAAAGAGAGAAGAAAATGATTAGTAAATGCTTATACTATGTACTATACGGGTTATTATTTTGTACACATTATTATAATACAAAGAAAGGATAACATTTTTCAAGTATCGCGAGGAATCATGGTGTGTGTGTGTGTGTGTGTGTGTGTGTGTGTGTGTGTGTGTGTGTGTGTGTGTGTGTGTGTGTGTGTGTACATATGTGGTCCTGTGCCAAGGCAAGCACGTAGTCGCAATGATCCCAACCAAGAGCTATAAAAATATCATCAGTCCGTGCCACAACAGAGCGTTAAGAACAACCCCCCTAACGATGCAGCCACACCATACACAAGGAAAACAATGTCTATCCATCCATGTATTCAACTATCACCACCTCACCACCCACACATCTCTCTCTCTCTCTCTCTCTCTCTCTCTCTCTCTCTCTCTCTCTCTCTCTCTCTCTCTCTCTCTCTCGTCTCTCTCTCT
>CM035207.1:10376888-10385068 GCA_020233015.1 Callinectes sapidus | reverse complement strand
GATCACAACAGTCGCTCCGCCTCGTGCTGGCCAACGCCGAGGAGCTGCGGTACGGAGAAACCTGCACGTACTTCAGCATCTGTAAGAAAAGGTACGTGTTAGGTTAGGTTAGGCTAGGTTAGGTTAGGTTATGGAAAAAAAGATAGGAAAAAGGTAGGAAAAAGGTAAAAATAAGAGATAGAGAGGTGAGAAATAAAAGAGACATGAAGTGAGGTGAGAGTACGTATTATAGAGAAAGAGAGAGAAAGGGGGGGGGGTTAAAATTGTATGAAAACCCATGCTTGGAAGAAAGTTATGTATAAAGGATAATCAGCACGGTGGAAAGTGTCGACGTGGTGAAAATGAGGTTGGAAATGATAGTGGGAAGAAAGAAAAAAACATGGGAAGGTGGGTGAGAGAGAGAGAGAGAGAGAGAGAGAGAGAGAGAGAGAGAGAGAGAGAGAGAGAGAGAGAGAGAGAGAGAGAGAGAGAGATGAGAGGAGGATAAAACAGAGAAATCAATAACAAATCTTCATGGAAATTTAACACAGCAAATAATACCTATCATTCAACACACAAATAGATAAAAAAAATACTTGATTAAGCTGAATTACGAATACATTAAGTAACCATTAGACAAAACAAAATACATGTCATCAAACATAATCAACAGAAAAAAAAGAAAACACCCCGATAGCAAATAATGAATGAGAACCAAAACAAAGAACTCAGGAAAGGAAAACCGAGAGATGGAAGTACTGCAGTCTTTACACAGTGTCAGGTTCTTCCACCATTGCGTAGGTTCACTCAGTCAGCAACGAGAGGCGGAACCAAGACAAATAAACCGTGAGAACTGAAATACCTCACTTTTTCACCCCCTTCCTCCTTTTCCCGCTACATTTTCCTCTTCCGTACGACCATCTATCCATCTTTTTTTCACACCCTCCTCCTCCTCCTCCTCCTCCTCCTCGCACTGGCGCTACAAAAAAGAATCAGTTCGTTACCTTCTGCAAACACTTTCAGTTCCTTATTGACTCTAAGTTCACTGCTCCAATGCGTGTGTGTGTGTGTGTGTGTGTGTGTGTGTGTGTGTGTGTGTGTGTGTGTGTGTGTGTGTGTGTGTGTGTGTGTGTGTAGCGACTACTAAAAACGACATTAAATAAGTTTTCTGCTTTTCTTCATTTCCTCTCTCTCTCTCTCTCTCTCTCTCTCTCTCTCTCTCTCTCTCTCTCTCTCTCTCTCTCTCTCTCTCTCATTTTTGTTGTCACACACACACACACACACACACACACACACACACACACACACACACACACACACACACATTTTCACCTGGTTTGAAGTCATGTTTATTAATTGTTAAATTGCTGCAAAAAATCTAGAAATTCAAGTAACCTCTCCTCCTCCTCCTCCTCCTCCTCCTCCTCCTTGTATCTTTGCCTGGATCCCCCTTCTCAGCTTCCTCCTCCTCCTCCTCTCCGACACACCATTCTCCTCCTTTTCTCCCCCTCCTCCTCCTCCTTCTTCTTTTCCAACAGCACTCTCTCTCTTCCCCAACACCCTCGCTCACCCGTCCACCCGCAAGATTGGCCCCAGATAACACACGTGTCCCGTTATCGGGTGATTATAGGCATTTTTGTTTGACTGCCCCACGATCGGCCCCGGTGATTGTGAGGGAAGCGGCTGGTGCCCATGGGAGATTACGGAAGGTTTATTTTTTGGGTTTGACGTTGTTTGTGGCTGTGGTGAAGGCTGGTGGTGGTGATGGTGATGGTGGTGGTGGTGGTGGTGGTGGTGATTGGTTTTTCTTTTAATTATACTTTGAGGTTATGGAAAAGGTGTGTAGGTTTTAGGTTCACTTTGTTGTCGTTAAAGTATTGGTGATATTTCAGTTACTTTCACTATAGTTGTCTGCACCTCCATTGCCTCCGTCGCCTTGTAAGTACAGCCGTCCCTTCAGGTGTCGTTCGTTCGCATTCATGTACAGACTAACCCAGGAAAGGTGGATGGACAGCTGACTTACCTAAGTGTCACCTGCCCGCCCTGGCCAGGACTCGAACGAGGGTTGTTGGGCCGGCGGTTGTCACAGCCAGTATCACAAACCAGCGAAAAACAACCACCGCCCAATAAAGTGTTCGAAGGAGAAAAAGAGGGAGAGAGAAAAAAAAGAAAGATAGTAAGAAAAAGATATATTCCTGTTTTCTTTTTATTTTCGTTTTATTTCCTTGGCTAGACATCAATTTGGCGTCAATCCCGCCCTCTCGTCTATCTCTTCCTAGTTTCTCTCCTGCCGTGGCCTCACCTGACGAGTTGGCTGGGCGCGAGGGTCCAGGTATGTCAATTAAACCCTCCCCTTGTGATGGCTCCTCGATTGCCAGCCTCCATTCATTTCCCGGCCGTGGTATGAGCGACATATCTGGCCCGACGCGGCTCTAAATAGATTAATGAAAGGGAATAATCGTCTGTAAATGGCTCCCGGGTTCTGGCGATAGAGTGGCAGGGGGCGTTGGGCGACAGAGGCAGGGGCGTCTCCCTACCTTGCCTTTCAACACCTGCTGACGTCTTTGCTGGGGATAATTGGCGTTGATGGTGTTAGAGAGGAATGGTGGTGATAGTGTGTTGGTGCTGTGGCGGTAAGGTCATTGTGGGGAAGGGGGAGGAGAGCGGGAAGACGGAGGAGACACAGCTAGTGGAGACAAAACAAGGCAGCTCAACACGGCTTTAGGTTTTGTTATTATGCTCCAGTGGGTGATGCGCAATTTTTTCTCTTCCCTTTGGCTTTTTCGCGGGAGAAATTAATGAGCCTCAGTATGTGTGTGTCGTGTGGTGGTAAAAGTGGTGGTAGTGGTGGTGGTGGTGGCGGCGGACGTGTTTAACAGTGTATCGTGCACAGGTGGTGGACCATTCGAGGCATGGGTGGAGTCAAGGGAGTGGTAGTAGTGTGTAGGTGCACGCGCGCTCGTTCGTGAATGCACCATAAATTTGATGCCTCACGAGAAATTTATTTTTTCTCTTTTATAAAATCAATTAAATTCAAATGAAGAGAATATATAAAGTAAAATTTATTCTTAATAACAAGACATGATTTGCTATTCAGACTGCGATTATTGAATTAATTGTGTTTAAAGAAGGACTCCATGTCGTAGAAAAAAGTCAAGATAAAGAAATACAAATGACTTCGTGCAGTTCATGAACAGGATAACGTTTGGGATAGAAAGTTGCAAGAAAATAAAGGATTGTATTGTCAATGGAAAATGTAATGTATTAGCCAAAGGATATTTATTTTGATCTTTATATAGTGTTGTTCTCAAATTGGAATGAAGAGGAGATCAGTTAGTAATTTGATTGCTTTTGTATTGAAACTGACACTGTTTGAGTGGATAAGAAATAAAATTCTAAAGAAAGAAAATGTGTTTTGCTATGTTTTTTTGCAGCAGCACGTTTAAAAAATCGTCTTAGAAAATGTTTTAGAGTTGGTGATACGTAAAGGCATCCGTGGAAGACGTGTCGAAATGTGAACTAACTTTCCACACTCGCTCTCTCTTCCCCTTCGTACCTCATTTTTTTTTTTTTTTACTTGTTTATTTATGTTTTTATTTGTTTTTTGTTTTTTTCTTTTAAACGCTGTAGACGAGTGTATATTCCATGAAGTGATAATTTTAAGACGAACTAGAAGGGCATAGTAGTGAACGTGCAATATACGTAAACAACAAAGTAGAGGTGTGTGTGCGTGTGATGATGTGTGAGGCTGAGCGCTACACACACACACACACACACACACACACACACACACACACACACACACACACACACACACACACACACACACACTGCAGAAGACACCAGACAACTCTACCCAGTATTTTTATTGTTAAGAGGTGATGCCTGTTTTGGATACTAATATAAACAACCTCAGACCAGTCGAAGATAGGAGGAGGAAGATACATATTAAAGCCGTGGTGGCGGTGGTGGTGGTGGTGGTGGTAGATTTGTCGTGTAACAGTATGTAGCTGATTGTGTTATCGTAAGTCTAGTGTGTCATCACCTTTACGGCTTAGCTAAGGGCTTGATGTCTCTCTTAGCGCGTGATGGTTCCGGGGGCTGGCGGTGCTGTGGTGGCAGTGGCAGTGGCAGTGATGGTGGCAGTGGTGGTGGTGGTGGTGGTGGTGGGAGTGTTGCAGTGACAGTGACATGTTTGGGAGGCATGTGGGCTTTCTTACGTACGACTTTAGCTAGTGTAAAAGTCAGTAGCGATTATACTACAGTAGTGTACACTGAAGTAGTACTGTAGTATTGGCGAGTGAGGTTTGCAGTGTGTGTGTGTGTGTGTGTGTGAATAGAGAGGAGGCGGTCGCTCTTATGACGTGACCAACCTAAGTCTATGCAGGACGAACACTTATATTGAGCATGGTAATAGTATGCAGTGGTGGTGCTTTTTTGTGACGTAGGATGTATGCTTGTAGGAAATAGTTATATGGAATGGAAACCAGCATTGCGTCTTGTTATTGAATGATCAGATATAGCGGTATTGCTGGCGTGTATCATGCATGGATATGGGCGTGGTCTTTATAAGAGGTATGATGGGCATGTGTTTTTGACGAAGAATGAGTTACTCTTTAAGGGAACGGTAGGAAAGGTTAGTGATGAATATATGTTAAAAGGTTAGAACTGCCTTGGTGTGTGTGTGTGTGTGTGTGTGTGTGTGTGTGTGTGTGTGTGTGTGTATGTGTGTGTGTTAGAGAGGGGCATCGTGTGGAGAGAAGAGCCAGAGACGAGCCATGACCCATAATGTAGCGAGAATGACGTTAGTGGTGCATATCGCCGACATGCCGCTGTGCCCCCACCGCCACCAGCTGAGCCCTAGCAAGCCCTGACCGCCAGCCGCCACCATGCATACAAGTACACACACACACACACACACACACACACACACACACACACACACTTTCATTCGACGTTCTAGAATAAAAAATGTTTCACAGTAATGTAGAGGAGAGAGAGAGAGAGAGAGAGAGAGAGAGAGAGAGAGAGAGAGAGAGAGAGAGAGAGAGAGAGAGAGAATCAACACATGGTTGTTCAGAGGCTGTCAGCTGAAATAGTGGCCTATGAGGAATGGTGGAAGAACAAGTACGAGTACGTTGTACAAGGCCGGTGAGCAAGGCGAAGAGTTGGTGGAGAAGGAAGAGCAGCAGCAGCAGCAGCAGCAGAAGCATTGTTTTTTGTTGTGAGTCGTAGTAGTAGTGGTGGTGGTAGTGGTGGTGGTGGTGGTGGTGGTGGTGGTGGCGGTGGTAGTAAGGCAGCCAAACAACCCAAAGTAAAACAAGGCTCCGGACAAGTTTGCAGACGGAGTGCAGGTAGCGGGATATATCATAATGGCAAATGACACCACCCATCTGACTGCGGCCCTGCTACCCCACCTCGCTCTCACTGCGCGCCTTCTGTCTCTGTCTCGATAGAAGGCGTAATCATTTTGCTTCCAGATAAATAAGTTCTGATGCTTAATGTGCGTCTTTAAGAAATTTGAACTGACTTATTGTTTGTAGATCAATTTTATGTAATTTATCTGCAGCCCCAAGACATGCATCGCGTCTTGTCTCATAGTGAGTGGCCACGGCGTCCCAGGAAGTCAGGTGGCAGACGGTATGCGTTCAAGCAGTGTTCGCTACGCAGCATACCTACCCTTGCACTGGGCTTGGAGTCACAGCCATGTCGTCTTTTGCGTTGTGGCTTCCTTAGTACTACAAATCTTGACATGACTCGTAATGTTGCATGATTCCCCGAATTTCTGTCTGGACTTCAGAGCTTAGCGGCGGTAAGGAAGCCGCAGCATTCTTTAACAGGAAAAGGAATTCCATGAATACTTGTGCTGGCGGTTGATTCTTGCCGTTCCAGAGAATGCGTTAATTCAAGGAAACCAAGACTTTCATGGCATACGTCTGACGGAAAAGTTGCGACGGAGAGGAAAAAAAATGTTAGAATCACACACGCGCGGGCGCACACGCACACACACACACACACACACACACACACACACACACACACACACACACACACACACACACACACACACACACACACACACACACACGCACACACACACACACACACACACACACACACACACACATACACACACACACACGTACTGAATCTATAAGAGTGGAGGTCTGGCACTGTGAACCTGTTGGAGCGGATAACGATGATCTTAATGTCGAGCAGGACGTTAGGATCTCTGGGGAAGGGAACCTTGAGAATTCATCATCAAAGGGCCGAGGTGATAAGGCAAAGGGGAGGTGGTAAGAGGAAGGCCGGGAAGGGGATGGGGACCGGGCGTGTTAGTCAGAGGGAAGGGGTGGCATCCTGAAGGGTCAGGCAGGGGGCAGGACGTGACGGTGCGGCGGAGGACGCGGCTGGGCAGGACACAGACGACCGCAGCGGGCGGCCAGCCAGTGTCGCCAAGATACTATTGTGGTGCTGTCACTGCTGCCCCGCCACCCGCCGCAGCTGCCCGCCTCCCGGGTGCTGCTGCTGCTGCTTCTGCTCCCACCACGCTAAGCCCACTCCGTTTTTCCCAGCTGGTCGACCTCCCCCGACCTCAGAGTGTGGCCGCTGCCGTGTCACTTCACGTGGAACTGTGGGGGAGAGTGCCGGGTGGCAGTGGGGACCGGGCCGGCTGGGCCGCAGGGGCTCCGACGTCCCGGAGTTGCCACCTTGGGGGGTGCGCCTGCCTCGGAGGGGGGTCCCTACGCCCAGCTGGAAGCCCTCCTGGCACCCACCCCGACTGCCATAACCAGAGTTTATCTGAGCAAATAATGTGCCTAATATATTATACCTGCCCACCGGACCCTGCCAGCGAGTTTATTTTGATCTACGGAGCGCCGTCACGAGGTTCCTTCTCGGTACATCTTTCACATGCGGCTGCCGGCCTATTCTGCCTCGCCCTCCCGTCTCCGCCTCCTGCGTCCTTGCCTTTCTTATACCTCGCAGTGTGTCTGCCCAAAAGAGTTTTCGCTTTCTACCCTTCCCTTGGGGTCGCCATCGCCGATTTAATAATTCATTTTCCTACAGCAACAAGTTTTGCCTCCTTTCCCATTCAACACCCTCCTCCCGCTCCCACCCCGCCTCCTCCACGAGACCTCCGCCAATATGTAATGTTCCTAGAGGCGAGTGTCGGTTGAACATATACAAGTGAACCCAACGAGACGCCTCGGGAACACCGTTTGCCTCCTGATGAATATCTCGAGAGTTTGAAGCTTGTTTGTTTGTATATTGACTTCATCAGTTTGTGTTGCGGGCTGACTTGCGAGTTAAGAGAGGCCGCCGCTGGGGAGTTACGAGCCAGCGTGGCGGTCCTGACCCTAGGGGAGGGACACTTGCCCTCCGCCTTCAAAGGGTAATTTTGTGTGAAGAGTTCTTGTTGTTTTAGTGAATGTGCTTATCTTACCTGTTCTGCTTTACCCGCCTACTCAGTAAACTTCAGGTGAGTAGGACGGAGAGAGAGTGGAGGGCGGAGGAGAATGAGGAGGAAGAGAAATGTGAAACTACTTTTGTCATCATATTTTGTCTTCACATTATTGATACCTTTTTATCGTGGTAGGCCGGAGGGAAATGAGCCTAAGGGATCGAAAACGCATGGAGTAACAGAAACATGGTATTGTTTTTACACCTCTTGACGCCACCGTTACTCACTCCTTGTATATATTTCCCTCCTCGAGCTGCAATGATTCATTTCGCCCATTACACTAAAATTATTCAAGTTAATTGCTTTCCTAACGCTTGGGTGGCGCCGATAGCAGGGTTGGATTTCGTCTTTGTTGTGAGTTTAAGATGGTGGATAAAAGAAGGTAAGGAGGGGCGGGAGGGTCACCAGGGGATGGGGGTGGTGGTGGGATGCCCCGAGCCATGCTTCATGTTAGTCTTCTTTTGTCCATGCTCTCGATATTTCCTGTGCTTACCATACGAGCATAGGATGATAATAAATGCATGCTTGTAAATATATCTTAGTTTTTATATTACGTTTAAAAACAATGAAAGTTATAGGTTGTTGATTTAGGAGAGAGAGAGAGAGAGAGAGAGAGAGAGAGAGAGAGAGAGAGAGAGAGAGAGAGAGAGAGAGAGAGAGAGAGAGAGAGAGAGAGAGAGAGAGAGAGACGTGCGTTTGTAAGAGTAATTTGGATGTGCATATGGACAGTGTGGGCGGG
>CM035207.1:10356888-10374388 GCA_020233015.1 Callinectes sapidus | reverse complement strand
AAACTATTAGATTGGGGTTTGGCTGGCATTGTAGTGAATGCTGATTTGTTGAAGTAGGTTACTGGAAATTTGCTTGGTGGCGGTGGAGCAGATGAAGCTTGCGTGGACCACTGCCAAGACAGGAGTGGACCCAGTGGACCCTGCACGGCCAGGGGAACACCAGGGCGACGATGGAACGGCTCTGTAAATCGAATGTTTTACACACACACACACACACACACACACACACACACACACACACACACACACACACACACAGCGTAAGTACTCAAGAAGTGACTCTGAGCATTCCAATGGAACCTTGCACCGAGAGTTCCCTCCTGGACCACGATACATTATGTAACTGTCAGCACTGAGGTGAAAGTCAACACTCCATCACTTAAACACTCCATCAGATAATGCCATTCAATATCACTCTCTCTTTACATCTAATTGGAATTTCTTAAAGAGCGATATATTTCAAAGGGGAAATTAATTAGCGCATGATAGAAAAGGTTACGTTCCCACGAGGACATGAATGAGTACAAAGCCATTCCTCCATCCCCACAATCCTCACGCACCGTCTGCCCTTCATGCACTAACCGCCACACCATCATATTATAGTTTCAAGGTCCAGATGCCGTAACAAGTGGCCGTGGCACCGCGAGTTACGACAGGCGGGTGTCTTGGTGCCATGGAGGGCCACGGGGAGTCATAAGACACCGTGCTTGTCGGCCTCACTGCATACACAAACAGCCGCGCCTCACTCTGTATGCAGACTGGCCACGATCTGCCTGGCCCGGGGACACTGCCAGGCGGGGGATGTGGGTGGCCAGGCAAGTGTGGTGGTGTGCCCCTCCTCCCCCACCGACATCATAGGCTGGGGAGGACTCTGAGCTTGTAACAAAAGAATAGTAAAAGGAGAAAAGACAAGGAAAAAATAAAGTGTGGAGATTACAAAATATAACCTGTTGTTGTCATCCTCTTACTACGAATGGCGTAGTTGTGGTGGTGGTGGTGGTGGTGGTGGCGTCTTCCAGTTGATAGGAATAGGATTTTGCTTTTAATATTCATGTTATGTGCGTTTTAAAGTTGTTTCCTTGGAATTGTGAACTGTGTGTGTGTGTGTGTGTGTGTGTGTGTGTGTGTGTACCTCCAGAGTTACACACACACACACACACACACACACACACACAGAGTGCAGTGTTGTCCAGTGAAGTGAAATGTAGTGGTTAGTGGCCTCATTTGTTCATCGCACAAAAGTTAGTGTTTCAATTACTGATCTGTACATTCATCCTCCCTTGCCTGCCTTCATTATACATCACCACCGAAACACATTTCAGGATTTCGGCGTTTCTCTCTCTCTCTCTCTCTCTCTCTCTCTCTCTCTCTCTCTCTCTCTCTCTCTCTCTCTCTCTCTCTCTCTCTCTCTCTCTCTCTCTCTCTCTCTCTCTCTCTCTCTCTCTCTCTCTCTCCGTGAATGAGGTACCGTTTCAGTCAGCCATCATAACCCTCTCCCCTCTCCCCTCTACCTCCTCTCCTTTCCCCTCCCATCTACTCTTCCCCTTCCCCCTCCCCCCCCCCCGTCCCCTCCTCGTGTCTCAGTGTAGGAGTCATTTCATTCTGTTCAGGTGCAATGTTCCTCATGTCTCTCATTTAACGCCGTTGGTTTTTGTGGTGTTTTTGTTTTATCCATCTTGTTTTATTTTATGTTCGTCCTCCTCCTCCTCCTCCTCCTCCTCCTCCTCCTGCTGCATCTTCAGTGTTGTTTGCCTGTCTTCCTGTTTGTCCTGTTTGTTTGTCTGTTTGTTTTTATTTGTGTGATGCTGTTTGTACGCATGTTATAGTAGCTGTTTCTTGTTCTGCTCTGTTCCTACTCACACACACACACACACACACACACACACACACACACACACACACACACACACACACACACACACACACACACACACACACACACACACAGACACACACACCTTTACAAATAAATCGAGCTTGAGAAAAGGAAAAAAAGAAAGTAAAAAGTCAGCAAAACAATTACTGGGAGGCGGCACAAATGTAGACCTCATCGCGGCATTATGTAAAGAGATGTATAGAGGGAGTGTATGAGCTGAATAATGTATGACAAGCGGTGAATGAGGGCGTATCCTGCTGGGGAGGGGGTGGGCGAGGGTGGCGCCCTCCGCGGGGGGTGATTATCCGGGCAAGTTGTTATATGTACCTCTCCTGCCTTCCCTCTCTACCTGCACCCCCACTAGACTCTCTCTCTCTCTCTCTCTCTCTCTCTCTCTCTCTCTCTCTCTCTCTCTCTCTCTCTCTCTCTCTCTCTCTCTCTCTCTCTCCAATCAATCAATTTACATTTGAGTGAGTATTCCAAACCTTGTGGCATACCTGTCGTTCTTATTGATTGCGTCTCTCCTCCAGGTACGTGATGCTGCTGTTGCTCTTGTCCCCGCTGGCCATCCCTGCGCTCGGTGAGTACAGCCAGTTTGCCTGCGTGGCCCTTGTGGAGGAGGAGGAGGAGGAGGAGTAGGTGTATTGAAGGAAGAGTAAGGGAAGAAGGAATAGAAGTACAAGTAAGGGTTTTGCAGGTAGAGGAGGACGAGGCAGTGACGGTAGTGGCCCCCTGTGTGTGTGTGTGTGTGTGTGTGTGTGTGTGTGTGACGGTTTTGGTCGTACTAAGTTAAACACCACCGAATGTTTAGAAGACTTTGATGTTGATATTTCGTGGGGAGAGAGAGAGAGAGAGAGAGAGAGAGAGAGAGAGAGAGAGAGAGAGATGATGATGATGATGATGATGACTGAGGATAATGGTGGTGTGGCGCGATGAGGAAAGTGACGCTGATGATAAAGAGAAAAAAAAGAGCGATGATGATAATAAAAAGGAAGATGACCATGAAATGAACAAATAAATAAATAAATAGGAAAGAAAAGGAGTACCGTGGCTATGGAAATAACGACAGAAGAATTTACAACAGCATCGAATTGAAAGTAGGTATTAAGTTTAGGCGAGGTGTGGCGTGTTGAGGTGAGGGTGTCCCAGGCTGGTCCGGCACGCCAAGAATGTTCTCAAGCTTACCTTCCCCATACCCTCCCCGGAGTGACGTGCCGTGGTTACTCAGGCGGGGAGGAGGAGGCTGTTTGGAGTCGGTAAACGTGGTAATAGAAACTGTATTCGTAGGAAGGTGAAAGGAAGATAGGAATAGATAGTTGGTAATATTTCGTGGGTTTTACTTCACGAAAATGTTCACTTAGGAATGAGACTAATATTTGTTATTGTTATATCACACCAGAGTAGGTTAACGGTGATATGAACTGTATGTATTGGACGAGAGGTGAAGAGAAAGAAAGGGGAAAAAAATAGATGCTCTCATTTGTATCATTTATTTAACGAAACAAAGAACGTATAGAATTAGGAATATAATCAATTTTAGAGCTGAGTAGGTACGTGTGCTAATTGTAACTATATGTGTCACGGCAAAGAAGGAAGAAACAAATTATATTTTGAAAAGCCTTACGTAGCGAAAATATGAACACGATAATGGAAATATAATTAATTTCACCGTTAATACACCACCCCAATATATTCCTGCTTACTCATAGTTCGCCTTCGTCATTTTAATAGCTAATGCTCTTAAGATAATGAATGGAAAAGTCTCATTAAATTAGTATTCAAATCGGCTGCCGGGATGAGCCACGTTTTACACGGTATTGTGGTGTGTTTGTGGTTAACGACGAGGATTGGCCGGTTTTCCTTTCATCAAGAATGTAATAAATGTGACTTGATAGTAAACTCATCGTACTGAGCAGCGGCGTGCGGTGGCTGCAGGATCCCTCTGTGTGTGTGTCTGGTTGCGGTTCATCTAACTTTAAGAATACGCACACTATATTTTTTTTCCATTAAACGGGTGTGGCAATTGACCGTTGAGCTTGGAAATAGTTGTAGTCTTATTCATGTCATTCTTTGGGGTTTGGAGGAGAATTTACGAGTATCCTGCATGACGTTCTTTACCACCCATCACCTTCACACGTCACCCCAAACCACACATTCCTGGCATTTTGTTTCCCCTTGACTACCAACCAGCCACCTTGCGTCTACAACAGCTTTTTCTTCTCTTTCGCTTCTTTTTCATAGCTAACAATGCAGGATGGCCACCACGGCGCCTCCCGCCCTTCTACTGCTGTGTCTTGCTTCCATTCTCATCAACCGCGGGGGACTTCTTTCTTTTCATGTGAGTGCAGAGTGGCCCCACCAGCCAGACCAGGAGGGTTTTTGACTCGAAAACCCTCCTTTTTATAAACTTTTGCCCGAAAATAGAGAAAAGAGACAGAAGACAAGAACTCTTCCTGTTGGGGTAACTGAACTGAAGTCTGGTAAATAAATACTCTCCAAAGCCGTTATGTTTTTTTCTCTCTTTTGTTCTCTTTCTTTCTTTCGTTTTCTATTTCTTCACTGTATTCATTTTTGTTTATTTTTTGATTTTGCAGATTGGGATTAGGTGGCACTGAGGTATGTTATGGCACATAGGGGGAAAAAATAAGGATGAATGTTGTCTGCATATTAAACTGAAAATCTCGGCACTTCGATCGAGAAAGAATCTTTGCTCTTTGTTTCTTTCATCCGAACGAGACCAGTTTGCAGTCTTAGTATAAAAGTGATGCTCAAGGTCGAAGCCATGTGGGGGTCTAGAGTGTGGCTTTTGTGCGCACTGGTTTGCATAACTCATACCGACCACTCTCAGCTTCACTTGCGACGAAGCCTCAGTCAGCCTTTGTAATGGGTGATGATGGCAACTATAGATCGCTGAAGAAAAAGTAATATTTAAACTCGTGAATGAAACAAAAGATACAACTATAAAACAAATGTATTCTTTCTTTTGTAAAATGTATATTGCCAGGAAGTTTCGCCGCCAGTTTTGTACCACCACGCCAAAATAAACATAGGACCATCAAAAGAGGTGATTTTATTTGTTTGTTATTTGTTAACTTAGACAAATTTACCTTAACTCATTGTTAGAATTTTTTAAAGTGCTGTTTGTGTTTACGTGCCATACAGGTTTATGATGTATTTGCTGATCTTTCAAGTTGGGTTTTAGGTTCATCTTTGCTATTTTTTCAGTATCTTTTACTTATCTCAAATATTGGTAATACGGCAGTAATGAAGCTGAAGATCGTAAAATGTAAAGGAAACTGTGGTCAGTAAACAATCGAATGTAATCAAGATAGCATGCCTCCATACCGTGATGTTGATAAAAAATAATAAATAAATAAATAAATAAATAAACAACTATTTTGTCCACAGTGATTAATAGTTTAGTAGTTCAGGAACACACCATCTTACATTGCCAGATGCTCAGAAACAAAGAAATGTAATACTGTCTCACACTCATTGTCATACTTGTACTTCGTGAACCAAGAGTATTGATCAAGTTTTGCACCGCAGAGTTGGCTGGGCGTACTAATAACAAGTTTTAGAGAGAGAGAGAGAGAGAGAGAGAGAGAGAGAGAGAGAGAGAGAGAGAGAGAGAGAGAGATGCAACGGTGGTGTAGAGGTTAAGGGGTTAGAGAGAGAGCTACGTAGTGAGAGGAGATTTGATGAGAGGAATAGCTTTTTAACTCCACCCTTTTCTTACACATTGTTGTAGCGCGTGGCATCAGACTGTACTACTCCTACACGGACCATTCGGGGAGGACTGGAGACATGCCATTATTGTTTGGTGTCCGTGATGAGGCGAAGCGAAATACCCAACTCTGAGGTGAAGCATTTTCATAAACCACCTTAGAGAAAACCTCGCGCTTACACATTCACAAGTATTTTAATGAGACGAATGTTTTGCTGGTGAGTTCTGAAAGTTGAAGTGAATGTGGAAGGAAGAAAACAAGCAGTGACTTTTTTTTCTTTTTCTTTTTAGAGTAATAGTTTTGTAGGATCTTGTCTGTTATTTAGGAGCACACAATAGTACCTCCTTGGAGAACACACACATACACACACACACACACACACACACACACACACACACACACACACACACACACACACCCAAGGCAGACAGACAGACAGACGGACGGACGTTTTAGAAAGTGTCTTTAATACCTGTTGAGGAACATTAAATCCTTTCCTCTCGGCCTCTTGACCTCTGACCCGCGGTGATGCCACGGCGCAGGTCCAAGGCTGGAGGGTTGGCTGCCTCCCCGCCCCTCGGGAACACTCCTCCTCCCTTGCTCACATTTGCATACTAAACCGGAAACATCGTCTGCCTCTCCTCCTCCACCTCCTCCTCCTTCTCGTCGTCCTCGTCTTCGTCCTCGTCCTCGTCCTCGTCCTCGTCCTCGTCTTCTTCTTCTTCTTCTTCTTCTTCTTCTTCTTCTTCTTCTTCTTCTTCTTCTTCTTCTTCTTCTTCTTCAATCATCGTCGTCGCAGTGGTCCTCCTCCTCCTCCTCCTCCTCCTCTTCCTCCTCCTCCTCCGCCTCCGCCTCCGCCTCCGCCTCCCCTCCTCCTCCCCATCCTCATCCTCCTCATGATCTGGGTTCTTCTTCTTCTTCTTCTTCTTCTTCTTCTTCTTCTTCTTCTTCTTCTTCTTCTTCTTCTTCTTCTTCTTCGTCGTCGTCGTCGTCGTCGTCGTCGTCGTCGTCGTCTCCGTCTCCGTCTTCCTCCTGCACCACCACCACCAACTTTTCTTTGCCACACTTTTCTACTTTTATCCCACAGCAACTTTCACTTCCACGTCTAACACTGGCCCGACTACCACTGAGGGTGTGGCAGCTTCCCCCCGCGTGGTGTGCGACTCTTCTTGGGCTCGTCGAGAATTTATAGATACAAAAAAATGCACATGTTACTTATCTTGTTTTTACATTATCAGGCACATTTTTTCTTTGGTGTAGACTGGCCAGGCCTTGTGTTTCCACGGTACATATGCGTGAAAGGGGGAAAAATAGGATGAAACATATGTAAAGGTGAAAGAAGCGTGTTTTCGCGACGCTGTTGAGTCTGGTTGGCCACAGTGATGACATGGTGTGCGGTATTATTATGCTGAGAATAGGCGGAGATGGAGCCAGATAGAGGAGCTGGCTGGCTGACGGCGAAGCTGTGTGCAGCGGGCGGTGCGGCAGATAGCGGCCGTCCTGCTGGTGCTGCGGCAGGCGGTGTGGCCTGCCTGTGGGTGGTCTGTGACGTCACCAGCCAGTTGGTACTATGGCAGGCAGCTTGATGGTGGTGTGGGTGGTCGCGGAAGTCATGACGCAGCTGGTGCTCCGACAGGTGGTGTAGTCCGCCTGGATGGTTCAGGTGTGTCGACCGAGAGGTGCGCGGCTAAGACTACGGGAGTTGAGGGATTAGGTATAAAGGATCCGGCGCCAGGATAGTACTGGTCGTTCCTCCCAAAGGCCTCGCGGCCCTCAGCTAGAGGCAACGTCAGGCACACATTCCATCTCACGCTGCGGGGACAAAGAGCCTCAGGAAAGTCGCATTAGACTGCAGTTCATATCCGTTTCGTAGAAGACGTTGAATTTTGTAAATGTAAATTTTATTATGTCGGTGGATTTGTCCGTATAATATGGCGATGTACATTTCTTTGTCGGTATAATTTGCCGATGTGCATTATTTGTCTCAGCACGGCGTTTCGGCCATTATGTCCTGCCTCGGCCATGCATACCTGAGTGGGCGACGTGGCTGGTGACGGGGGTCGACTTGTCTTGGTGCCGCTCGCCGCTAGCACCGATCTGCTTGATAACATTGGATTCGACTGGAGGCGCATAAACCGGCGTATCAGTATTCAGTTTGCACATGACTTTGCTGTGTCAGTTTATAGATCGAGGCGGCGAACAAGACGAAACCGAGAGTGGTGGGTAGGGGAGCTTAGTGATGCGCCAGCCGGATTCAGTCAGCGGGCGGGCTTGGTGTCGTGGCACCTGCTCATTAGCGTAACAAGCTGCCTCGGGGAATACCTGGCCATGACACATTCGGTTCGTCTCATAGGGGGGAGGGAAATGCCGAACTTACCCTCCAAATAGTCTCTGGCCCCCTTCAAGTTGACAACACAAACTAGAGACGGTGAGGGGAAGGTGGTAGGAAATGCCTCTCCGTCCCTCACTCTCCCTCACTGCTACAGGGACACCTGCTTAACAATACAAGATGGTGCCCTATTGTGTTTGCCTTTTACTTTTCCTCGCCAGAGATTAGTTGTTCAGATCCACTGCAGCAAAGGGAACAAAAAGGAATGCGCACATAGCACTGTTCCTCAAGGACCTGCCCCGCCTAACCCGCTCTTTTATCTGGCCCAGCGGACTGAAGGATCGCCAAGACGAATGCCAGTTCCCGTGTTTACCCTGAGAAGCGTCGGTGTGGTCAGCGGTGTTAAGCAGGAGTGACATGCGCGGCAAGTGTCTCCAACGACGCCCAGACAGCGGCCGCGGATGGTCAGGGATTCAAGGATCTGAGCGGAAACCTTGTTTGTACGAGTGTTAGCAATTAGAGGAGCAGACAGACAGACAGACAGACAGACACAGATGTTGCCGCGGTGATCTTGCAAGTGACTGATAATCCCGCTAGAGAAGACAGTCACTCTCGCTTTCTGATTGCAATTTTGATACGTTAATTATGACACGTAAGGAAAAAAAAGGCAGCGGCGTTTTTAATGTGAATTTGTTATTGAGTAGAAGTGAGGTGAGCGCTCACCGTGTAGTCATGTAGCGATGCGGCCGATGGTGATGGCTGTAGTATTTGTAGTCATTAAAATATTTGGCGGGCGGCGTGGAGCTCGCGGCATCGGTGTGTGCTCTGGTCTGCCAATTAGCGTGAGCCGTGTCCTCGGCGTGTCCAACAAGCTGCCCCGATACCATCACCACTGCCCCGCCCCCACTGCCCCGCAGCCCCGTATCGCGGCCCCATCACCTGCCCCGCTCCTCATCTGGCCCACCCTCCGTCGCCCTGCTACTGCTGCTGCTGCTGCTTCTGTTCTGTGGCGCTGCTGCTGGCGCGGATGCTGTTGCTGCTTACACCTCAGAGGTGTTTTTTTGCCCTACCCCAAGCTTGTGAGGCGAGGGACTCCATGGCAGACCAGAAAGGTGGAGACGAAGGGGAGAGGTAAAATGCTAAAGACGATCCATTGTTACCACTTTGTGTTGGTATATTGTTGCTTCGCTAATCCTAATCGATGAAAGGTGACATCCTTGATAAAATGCACGATTGGTAGGAGTTAAGGAAAATATCCTTCTTTATAGGCGTGTGTGTGTGTGTGTGTGTGTGTGTGTGTGTGTGTGTGTGTGTGTGTGTGTGTGTGTGTGTGTTTGGGGCTAAATTGTATGAATTCCAAGGTGAAAGTTACATCGAATGTCATCATGAAAGAAAAAAGTAATGATAATGTATCTATGAGTGCCAGTTTTTGCTATATGATATAGACGTGTGTAATATGGTTTGATGTGTTTCATCATGGAGCTCCTCTGGGTGAGCTTAGGTGTTTGTCTTGTCCCACACTAGTTAGCTGTCTCTGTGGCGTGGTAGCGAGAGGGATAAGAGCGAGAATCCGTGTGAGGCGACGAGGCTGCGTTAACCTGTTGTTTACATGGTGTTCCAGCGGGCACTGTATAGCCGGCGGCAGCGTGTGGCTCAGTGGTCCCCTTGGAAGACAGCGCTGTGAGAGGGGTAAGCCTATTAGGGAGCTAAGCCGTCAAAGGAACGAGGAGTCTTAAGCACTCCAACTGGCTCTCAGGCACATCACATCAGGAAGAGAAGACGCTCAATACTTAACAGGGAGAATAAAAAATATATATGTAAAAAAAGTCGTAAAGAACGTCATTGTCAACCTTCTCTCCACGTGACACAAGGGCGACAGTAGAATGCAGCTACCTGTCCCGGGAGGAGGAGGCATCTGAGCCACCGTCTCCGGCGAGCATAAATTGCGACAAAGATC
The DNA here is from genome assembly GCA_020233015.1 of Callinectes sapidus. Classification (NCBI taxonomy): domain Eukaryota; kingdom Metazoa; phylum Arthropoda; class Malacostraca; order Decapoda; family Portunidae; genus Callinectes; species Callinectes sapidus. The sequence continues at coordinate 10,364,498 of CM035207.1, read as the reverse complement.
TGCAGTAATGACCTTTAGATAGCTGTTCTCAGTGGTTCGTTTCCCCGCCTGGCCGAAGCGAAGAAACATGTGCCTTGCCTCACTCTTTCTTTAGGGCGGAATTTCCTTACACGAATCTGAAACGGGGCACCCAGAGGCATCGTAGCTCACAAGGCTGGACTAAGTGGTCGTGGTGTCACTGGGCACGACCCACAGGCGCGACGCGACGACGACTCCACGAAAGCAGGTAGTAAGGGTGGGAGTCCGGCTTCAGGATACTTGGTGGCGGCCTTGTGAGGGTGTGCGGCGGCATATATCACGCCGGAGAACATCGCGCCGGTTGGGAAATGTCTTCATCGGCGGAGGACGCTCAATGTTGCTCTTATTTCCTGCTGGCGATGGTGGGTGTGTGGGTTTGTGTTGTGGTGGTGTGCTGTGCGTGAGAGGTTGCTGGTGTGGCGGAGGCTTGGGTACGTAAAGGTGTGTGTGTGTGTGTGTGTGTGTGTGTGTGTGTGTGTGTGTGTGTGTGTGTGTGTGTGTGTGTGTGTCAGTATGCATAGTTGCTGATGCAGGAATTTTTTTGTGCGGTGTTGTCGTTGTTGTTGTTGTTAGCAGTAGTGGTGGTGATGGCAGTAGTGGCGGCGGCTGCTGTGGTGTTGGTACTGACACTTTCTTTCCTGGTTTGCTTTCCTTCCTTGAGCGTTCTCAGGGTAAACTTTCCTTGGCATTGAAATATTTTATTCCACACATCATTTTAAAATTCAGTCAGGTTAAGAACGGTGCTTTAATTTCTCAGAGGGTTATGAATCATACGTATTCACCACAATTATTTCCGGTCCACAGTACTCCTATGATTAACTAAAGGATGGTTCGGTGGAGTTAAGAAAATGTTTGTAGTACTGAATGAGATAATATCAAAAAGTAATGAGCAGGGATGACTTTTATTGCACTGGGAGGAAGAGGTGGAGGAGGAGGAGGAGGAGGCGGAGGACAGAGAGGCTGGGGAGGGGTGGTGGAAAGATTTTGGTGTGAAATCTTTAGTGGTGAGATGCCTCCAGAATAGCTTGTGAGCACAAGAGTCAAGGAGCGCTGTGTATTTCAGTGCCTCATGGAGTAGTGTTTGTCCTCCCCGGGTCACTACTGGCCTGAAAGATGCGAATAATAGAATTTAGACTGGGACGGTGTGGTGGGCGCATGCAGGTGCATCTGGATTTACACGTTTATTGAACCACGGTATCCAGAGACGACAAAAGATGCACAACATGCCAATAACACAAAAATATTTATCGAGTTCCGAAAAGGGATGGTGGTGGTGGACATGCGTTGGTTTGCTGGCCAAGAATGGTGTGTGATGTGTGTGTGTGTGTGTGTGTGTGTGTGTGTGTGTGTGTGTGTGTACGTGTGTGTGTGTGTGTGGCGTGAAGGTGGCAGGTCTCGTATGCAGAATCCGGCCCCACACACGATGCTTTAATCCGTGGCCACCAGCTAGCATTATCCTGCTGAAGAACCCTTTGCTGGTAAAACTCGCCTAGATAAAGTAATCCTGGTGATCATCTCGGCGGATCAAAGGTATGGCACCACCACATGCAATCCCTTCAGTGTCCTCAGGTGTTTCCGAAACCTTGAGTGTTATTTGTTAAATTACCGGTATTGATTTGCCCAAATGTGTGAGAGAATTAATCCTTTCCAATATCACATGTGTGTAAGGAGAGAGAGAGAGAGAGAGAGAGAGAGAGAGAGAGAGAGAGAGAGAGAGAGAGAGAGAGCTTATTTGTGTTTGGTCTGAAATATTTATAACTCGAGCATTACGATAAGGATTATCTCTTAATTAATGCCACGAACACGTTTATTTAAGCCAGATAGATGAGAGAGAGAGAGAGAGAGAGAGAGAGAGAGAGAGAGAGAGAGAGAGAGAGAGAGAGAGAGAGAGAGAGAGAGAGAGAGAGAGAGAGAGAGAGAAGGGGGGGGGCAGGGAGGAATGACATTTAGGATTAGATATGATACCTGTTAAATGAAATATGCTAATCAGAATGGGATAATAAGAAGTGGTCAGTGGTAGTGAGGTATTAGTGGCGGTAAGCAGACTGCCAGGACGAGTGGTTGTCTTGTACCTTCCCAACAGGCCACACAAGAACCGCTGGCCAGACACATAGAGCATCCGTGGCTGAGGTCATGGCCCTCTGTACGGACTGGCACCTGCAATGGGCTTTTATTTATCTTATCTCCTAATTCATCCCTTACTGCCTTTGGTCAGAGTCCTTCTTAGATAGAAAAATTGGTGATAAACATGTATATAAAGTTTATTGACGTTTGTCGAGGAGAGTACCCTTTGACTCTCCTCTGTACCTCGATGTGACCCATACTGGTGATCAGATAGAAGGTTGTGAAGTGATAGGTGTTTAAGAGGCTTCCTATTGAGGATAGATTGAAAAGAATGTAGTCAGGATAGGAAAGCAATTGGAAGGTAGTTTTTAAGAACAGACGAATGTAGACAAATTAGACTGGAAAAGTAAGGTAAAATAACTTGATAGAAGTTAACATGGCAAGGTCACTCGTAGAAAGTATTGCTCAGAAGCCTTCATACATCATCTGTACATCCTCAATGGTAAGTGAGCATATGAGACCGCTTCAGTCTCACCCTCCGATGTGTAAATCACCGTAGCGATGCAGTTTTCTTGTTACAAATTTGTATTGTCATGTGCTTTTCCCTTGTGAGGTGGTGAAGACGGCGGTGGCTGTGGTAAGCTTTCCTCAGGGAGTAGACTACGTGTGTATCTACACATACTAGTAACACCTCCTTGTTCCTGGAGCAGCGGAGGCCGGCGTTCCCCTGAGTCGCTGTCACGAGGGAGAGCGGAGGCCGAGGGTTAAAAAGGTTTGAATAATGCGTGTTTGTCCGGCTGAGGGAGGGGCGGGGCCGTGGCGAATTGATCAGTGGTGCGGTGAGCTACCGTGTAGTTGAGGCTACTCACCCCACGGAGGGGGTGGTCATGGGGTGAGGAAAGAGAAGGAAGGGGAGGACTGAGGGCGGGCGGGAGACTCATGAAGTCTGAGAATGTTAGTGATGGGAAGGTAGTGAGCCATACTGAGACTGATAGCGACCAGTGTCTTTGTTTCGAGGGAAATGTCACTTGGTATTGCCCGTGTTACCTGTGGCTAAGACGTTTTTCTTTATTATAACCATATAGCAAAAAGATTGATTTGTATTGTTTTTGCTCTCTCTCTCTCTCTCTCTCTCTCTCTCTCTCTCTCTCTCTCTCTCTCTCTCTCTCTCTCTCTCTCTCTCTCTCTCTCTCTCTCTCTCTCTGGTGTGTGTGTGTGTGTGTGTGTGTGTGTGTGTGTCCCTCTTGTCTCCAGAAACACGTGTGGGCGTCCCTCGGGGTCTCCGTTGACAGACGCCACGATCACTTGGAGCTATTTACCGTCCAGGTCACTCCAACACTGAGTGACACGTGTATTGTGTCACCCTCCCCCGTGCCCGCCCCCGCCCCCCGCCCCCTACACCTGACCGCAAGTGTTGCCCCACCGACACAGTTTTCCTAAACTCGCGACGGGCGTGCCGACCACTGTTAAAGGAGTGCGTCCCGCGCGCTGAGAGGTCTGAAAGGGAGCCTAATGGACCCAACAGAAGAGGGGGTAATGGGTCTGGCTGCGAAACCAGCGTGGAATTAGTGTCTGGGTGTGAGAGCAACACCTCGTGGGGCGGCGGCTCACAGCAAGTGGCCGAGGCAGGAGCCCTGGGGAACAAGGAGTGTTCGTTAAGGGCAGCGGCGCCCTAATACGTTAATGTGACCAGCCCTTTTATAACCCAAATCCCAGAGCCGCCAATACTTCCCGCCACACTTCCTGTTGAGGTGACGCTCAACAGTAAAGGACGGGAGTCCGCCACGGCTTTTGTAACGGAGAACAGAAGGATGCCACACCTACACACACACACACACACACACACACACACACACACACACACACACACACACACACACACACATTCATCTCTCCCTAGCATTTATATAAATATTTTTTTTTATTATGAAAGAAATTAAGATTATACATTTTTTTTTTTTTTTAGACACCTTAAAGGTACATCAAACATACTAACATCACTATTTTTGTTTCACCAAAATACATCGTTGATTCTGAAACACCTGGGGTAAAGAAAGAAAGAAAGAAAGAAAAAAGACAATTTTATGTTCCCCGGATGCCTTACCATGCTTGGCCGTGTAGTTTTCTCAATGTGTATGGGTTTTCCTGTGGCAAAATGTGGACGTAGGAAAACTGTTTTTTCCCGTAGACAAGATGTCGCACCCACACATTCAGGGCAGTGCGTGTTGTTTATATTTTTTGTACTGCCATCAGCAACTCTCAGGATGAGGCTGATATTGTGCGGGAAGAAAACCTCTGATACTGTCAGTGTCGTGCATCCCTATCGCAGCGTAGGAAATGGCACATCACCTTTCGTCAGGCCGCTGCTGCTAATGTTATCTGTGGATTAGCTGTAGTCACACGTTACAACTTCTAATTTCTTTATATAGATATAACACCAACTCTTCATTTCAGTCAATTCTCTACAGATATTACTAAAAGTAGTACATGACGTTATAGTGTTTCCACGAGTTTCATGTACTACAATAAGTACAACAAACAGTGAAAGACATGCCAACATTTACGTAATTTAGTTCTTCACCACTGTTGGATCCAACGTCTGTTGTAGATTGTATTTTACGATCAAGGCGAGGGCTTAACATCATATTTCAAGCATTAACTGTCCCTCAGCCAAGCTACTGGAGTCCGCACTGCACCGCCTGAGGTTGATAAAGTCCGGGGATTATCCTTTAGGACGCTGGTAATTCTGATGAACGGCGTATTCAGCCAACACTAGTCAATACTTCATTAAGCCATCTGGTTTGTCTCTCACTAACAGCAGTAAAAAGTAGAGCCGCGTTCAGCTGTGCGGGTTCCAGTTAGACGCAATCACCTCCTCTTTTTTCTTACTTCGTGGGTTTCTTTCATGGCGGAAACCACACCTAGGTCGACTTTGTTAATGTCCCTTCATCAGTGAAAAGGTGAGGGGCTGTATCCTCAAAGGCCACCTCACCAGCAGCGCCGCCGCACCCGCGAGGCTTTAGAATGGCGCTGTGAAGAAGACATCAGAGCGGCGGCAGGGGCAGAGGAGGTTTGCGTGGAGGTGCACGCCATAAGTCACCTTAACACAAGGATTCACTCGCGGTTGCCACTTTTCCATCCGCTGTACATGGATTTGGATAACATCTTACTAATTTTTGTTTGTAAACCCAGCTTTTTTTCTCTTTTTTTATTTTTACACGCTCGGAAATCGGATTTTTATCGTGCAATATCATTTATATCCCCCAAAACAAGCGTGTAGCAGTGTAAGCTCCTGTGTGTTCCCGAGGGGTAGTGATGCCGTCAGTGTGTTTTGTGGTAACGCTGGAGTCGTTCTTTTAAGCGGCCGAGGCTCGCATTCCGCCGCGACGCCACTGAATAAGTTGTAAGTCGAAGGATTATCCTGCTGTGGGACCAAGGAGAAACCTGCTCGCCTGCAAAGAAAATAGGATCTACTGTGACAAAAGGAAGACGAGTGAGGGGGAGGAAGCGGGGGAGGGGACAGGAGGCAGTGGTGGAGGTGCAGTGAAGGAAGAAACTTGACTAAAGGAGGAAACGCTTGGTGACATGAGACGGAAAGTTTTGAAGAAATAAAAAAAAGATCAGTTTTAAAAGAAGCAAAGCGAGCAAAATACTGCCGCAATCTCAAGATGAAGTAAAGCAGTTGGAAGTGGGATGGATGGGTCAAGACGATGTGGGAGGTGCGGAGGAGAATGAAACAAGGCGAAGACCATTCATCCTGCCTTGGGTTTTGCGGTGCTGAGGTCCTGCCGCTGGTGTTAAGGCCTTTGTGCCTGGCCGCTGTTGTGTGCTGAGCCGTAAAGAAGGCCAGGAGGTGATGGACTGCCGGGGCGTTGGTGTTGTGGTGGGTGAGGAACGCCGGGTCAGCGCCTCGGCCCTTGCACTGACGTAGATCACTGCACTGTTGCTGCTGCTGCTGCTGCTGTTCTTCCTGCACCTTAGTCTGTGCAAATGTCACTGTCTTCCAGGACGTTTAGCACTTGAAATCCTACATGTTATCATTCTACTTGTTTGTACGAACTATCTTCCTCTCGTTTGAAGTTACTCGTACAGTATTTCCTGTACCATTTCCCTCACCTCTCCAACCCATTTGATTTTCTTCTTCTTCTTCTTCTTCTTCTTCTTCTTCTTCTTCTTCTTCTTCTTCTTCTTCTTCTTCTTCTTCTTCTTCTTCTTCTTCTTCTTCTTCTTCTTCTTCTTCTTCTTCTTCTTCTTCTTCTTCTTCTTCTTCTTCTTCTTCTTCTTCTTCTTCTTTCATGCAACCCATCAATATCGCTACATCACAAAACTTTTCCTGAGCAACATTCCCCTCACTTTTCTTATTTCTTTTTAAGGCAATGTTTTCAGTTTAAGGTTCTCACTTATTTAAGCAAAGCAGGAAAAGTGCGACCGAAGTAGGCATGGCACCATTGATCGACAAGTCATGTGCTCCTGTTTATATTCATCGTCTCTTGTGAATGGTGTATTTACGAGGGAAATGGATAGATAAAGCTCTTAAATCCCCCCGTAACTCAGTTGGCAATGAATAATTCGTAGCATGAGTTTTGTCAGCAGGTAAGCAGGTAGGATGGCTTCACCACCCGCAAAGGAAGAGTCGGAGGGAGGGAGAGAGGGGAAGGAAGGAGAGTGGTGCACACCGAGCCACCTTTAGTGAGTGGGGCTGGCCGGCTCTCCAATATGCTGCACTGGCCAGGCTGAACTCAAACATGAAATCTCCTCTCCTCATCTTGAATTAGTAACCTTGTTAGATCCACCACACGTGTTGCTAAGGGTGAGCGCACATCCATTCCCCTTTACCCCCATCTTTCTCCTCATCCGTAACTCACACTGGGGAAAAAAGAAAATGTTCACCTTAAAGCAGGAAATAATATAAAAGTAAGCAAAGTAAGCCGCCTCACCGTAACAGCATCAGCGCGGGCTACTTTGGCGTTCGTGGCCGTGAACCTTAAGGCTGATGAACGAGGCCCTTGACATTGCACCGCCGCCTTACTGGACAGGGCTGCGCGACTCCCTCTTGTCCCCGCAGCCTCCAGTAAGGGACACTTGGCAGAGAGGAGTGAAGGAAAGAGAAAAGAGTGAAGAAAATATGTGAGGAAAAGAAGGTCGTGTGATTGTTTTTACTTCAGTCTGTTTCCCAATTCTGTTCTTTTATTCTTAGTCTTCCTCTGCACGTTTTCCTCCAAAGTCTTGTTCCCGTCAGCGCGTCTCTCTCTCTCTCTCTCTCTCTCTCTCTCTCTCTCTCTCTCTCTCTCTCTCTCTCTCTCTCTCTCTCTGCGCTTATTCAACTGCCAAGAGAATTTCTATAACTAAAATTTCTCCTCCAGGAACAAAGTACGTTTCGTTTCTAAATGTTTGAGTGTTACTGTGTGTGTGTGTGTGTGTGTGTGTGTGTGTGTGTGTGTGTGTGTGCTTGCTTGCTTGCTTGCTCATGCCTGTGTTCCTTTTTTTTTCTTTTTACTATACTCTCGCTCTCTCTCTCTCTCTCTCTC
>CM035207.1:10338779-10351279 GCA_020233015.1 Callinectes sapidus | reverse complement strand
GCCACAAGCCGCATGTGTACGTCCACGCCACCACCACCACTACCACCACCACTACTACCACCACCACCACGCGCGACACAGGCAATTGATCACCAAGATAATGATGATAATAATACTAATACTAATAATCACAGATATAACGAAATTAATTATAACAGCGATGGTGAGACTTAATATCTATTCTTGAGTTATTATTATTATTATTATTATTATTATTATTATTATTATTATTATTATTATTATTATTATTATTATTGACAGCAACAAATTTAATAAGTTGTTCCTTTGCTCTCCTCTCCTGCTCCACGACACACACACACACACACACACACACACACACACACACACTTAATCTAGTACATTTATGTGTATTTAAGTAATGGGAATGGACTCTGACGTCTTGATATTCTTATTTTGAAGGAGTTGTCACTATTCACAATCTCACTTTTCCTCCACATTCCAAATATATATATAGAAATGAGTTGTTTAATATATGTTGAAATCAATATATACAAACTGAGCATTGTATTCCCCCAAAATAGTGACCATTATCTTGATTAGGATTTGTTTAAGTTTGCACAAGGTATTATAAGAAAAAACAAGAAAATTGACTGCATTTTTTTCCAAGCTACTCACATCAAAGTAAGATAATAATTCCATTTTAAAATTTTGCGGCAGTGTATTTTCATCTTTATAATACGTGGATATATTATTGCGACTGTTATCTTGAATTGCATTAATTCCTGTTTCCTGTGGTGTGTTTTGAGGACATGTTATCATCAGAAGAAGAAAAGCTTCGTTTGAGGATTTCTACTAATAAGATTTAGTTACTAATGATATTTCTATACATCATTTTATTCGAGGGATATATTTTCTATTGTGTTTTGTTCTTGTATTGCGCTTGTGTTTACATTGTGGTGTGTGTAACAAGTTTTACGCGATATTTTGTAATGTTTCCATTTGTGTTTTCAATATATATAATGATTATGATTGTGTAAATGAGGAAAAGTCACCGAAGTGTAATGAAGAACAGCAGGCAGATAGATGTGGCAACGCTCGTAGCATAGATCAATGTTGTTGTCGTTTTTTTGCTACAAGAGAAACGTTCTCATGGTAAGGATAAAAAATAACAATATAAATTTCACTTTTCTTCATGTGTTGTTGATATATTGGCCACCAACGTTGAGTAGCTTAGCAGAATACATTTCTCGTCAAGACATTCAGTATATCCAGGTGGGGAAAGACTCGATGTGGTGATTTGTGGTAGGAAAGATAAACGAAAGTAGTCTCTTATTTATCATTTTCATTTGGTTTATTTGGTTTTCATTAATTACAGATCCAGTTCGCCTTGTCTCAGGGAGGTTATATATATTGTTCGTTAAGGTGCAGAGTCTGTGTCCTGCCTGTGCACGGCCTTGTGTTGATTATTGTCTTTTGGGGGGACGGAGATATTTGTGAGAAAGGAAATGCTGCCTCCTCGCCAAGCTGTGGGGTTTGCATAACGCACGCCGGTCCCTTGTCATTTTCCTACCTCATTTTCTATTTTATTAAGAAAGTGTAAGACTTGGTTGCCAACAAAGAGAGGCCGGGAGTGGCATCGAGACGTCCGTGGTTTTATCCAGATCACACATGCACCGACATCATCGCCCAAGGTGGTGACTGCAACACCTGAATGCATTTATATATTTTGTGCTGAGCCCGACTCGGCAATGTTTAATGGCGATGGAAGGGCGCCGGGCCGAGGGTCACGGCTCAGGCAGGACCGAGGATCTCGCTCTTGGCTGAATTTTGCACTGGAGGTCAGCTGCTGCCGCCGCTTCGTCGTGTCTGCCTGGCTCTCGCCCTGCCCACAGAATGTTTAAGGCATGGAGTGAACGGCAAGTTAAGCGACTAATTTGCGGGTTGGCGGCGAGGGTGTTGTGGCGAGGTCGGGGGTAATGAGCGACTCCATGGCCAGCGGGGACGGGTGGGGATCCGAGCCACTTTGAGTTCCGGAGGGGAGGGAGCGCCGCGCGTCGACAGCCCTTGAAAGTGATGCGGTGAGATGAGGGCAGGAGTGTGTGGATTGCAGGGGAAGCGTAGGATGTTAAACGCGATGACTTCATGGAAGAAAATTAAAGCCATTTAGACATTAACAAAGGTTTCGATGAAGTGGAGCTGTGTATAGAAATACTGTGTATTTATTTTAGCCTCCAACAGTAATGATTTTCACAATTTTGAAGTACTTATTGTTGTTATTTTCGCACTTGTTATGAATCCACTTCACAAACATCATCCACCTTTGTGCACTTTGACTCGAGACTCCTTGAGGTGCCACTAAAATCGGAGAGTCGTTGGTGAGGTTCAGGGGAGGGATGACTTTAAGGGCAACGCTTGGAGACATTCCAACCTTGTGGAGAAGGAAAGTTTACGTGACACTTACGAGAAGTCGTGATGACCCTCCATCCCAAACTCTTTAGTTCCTCATGCCTCTCCAACTTTTTTTCCCCTCTCTCCGTAAGACGTTGTGAATTGAGGATGTTCATGTACGTGCTTTCAAATTATTTTAGCGGCTCAAGGCGTCCTTATTGTGTGTGTGTGTGTGTGTGTGTGTGTGTGTGTGTGTGTGTGTGTGTGTGTGTGGTTGTAATTGTTTTAGTTCTGGTAGTAGTTGTTTGTAGGCGGATTATGATGATAAACAGTTACTATAGTTAGGAATTTGATGTAAGTGCAATGATGATATAACGGAAATATAGTTGCGAAGATACCAGTGATTATGATCAAATTAATGGCAATATTCATCACCATTATCACCGTTAAATCTGGTCAAAGCCGATGATTTTCCGCTGTAGGGAGCCAGTCATTAGGGAGAGAGAGAGAGGGGAGGGGGTGTAAGGGATGTAAGAGGCATCCACTTGGCCCTCATTAACCTCTTGTAACACATCGCTGACCCGACACGACCCCGCACGTGCTTCCCCACTACCCCCACCTCAGGCCCCGAGGGTAAGCACGTGCCCGCGTGAGGACTGACCCCCAGCACGTGGCACCAATCAACACGTGCCTCACTCAGCCTTCCCTCAGTTATTCTTATCTTCTTTCACTGCCTCTTTTTGTGTTTCTCCTCCTCCTCCTCCTCCTTCTCCTTCTCCTTCTCCTTCTCCTTCTCCTTCTCCTTCTCCTCCTCCTCCTCCTCCTCCTCCTCCTCCTCCTCGTCCTCGTCCTCTTCCTTCTCCTGCTCCTCCTCCTCCTCCTCCCCCTCCTCCTCCTCCTCCTCCTCCTCCTCCTCCTCCTCCTCTATAAACATGTAAAGTATTTCCCCATAGTTCAAAATGGGTTAATTTAATAGTATAGAGGTTGTTTGGACGGAGGAGGTGAGGTGAGGTGAGGTGAGGTGGAGTATATTGGGGAGTAAGAGGAAGATGCAGGAGTGTAATGAGGGGAAGGGAGGGCTCTTTTGACTTAGAGATGAGGGGATGGGCCGAGATGCCTCAGGTGGTGTGAGGGGCGTCTCTCTGCCACGTGTCTCCCCTTACCTCATTACTCACCGATGGTAACCCCCTCCCCCCCCTTTTCCTTTCTCTCTCTCTCTCTCTCTCTCTCTCTCTCTCTCTCTCTCTCTCTCTCTCTCTCTCTCTCTCTCTCTCTCTCTCTCTCTCTCTCTCCCCTACTACTACTACTACTACTACTCGTGTTGCAGTTTTCTGGGTAATTATTCACAAAATGCTATTAAATGTCAAAAAAAATCTCCATGGTATTTTACCACCAAGAAAATATTGATGCAATTTCACAAATGATAATGATGCTTATTGTAATTGTGATGACGTTGATTGTAATGATATAACTTTCCAAAATTTTTAATATTTCTATTCTTTTCTTCCATTATCATCATCAGAATAATAATGAGGATGATGATATTGATAACAATGATAATGATAACAATGATAATGTTGTCAGCGAGCACTTTGGTGACCTCGTCTTGGAGACTGGCTAGGGGTGATGGACTCACAACCTACGGGGATGAGGCGCCTGGTGTGAGGGAGGACGAAGCACTGCATAAACCGTGTAAATCATGACACAAAGATCGCGAAATCATTTAACTTTTACACTCACTTTAAAACGTACTTATTATATATACTGATTAATGTAAACTGGCTTTTTATGTTGTAAAATTTACGCAGTCATCTCCAAAGAGAGATTAGTAGTGTAGTGCGTGGTCCTCCTTCCCACCTGGAACACAGACAGGCTGAGCCGCGTCAGTCTGCTTCCATATGATTATTCTCCGCAGCTCCTCGGGTTTGTCTTCCCGCGGCCGTGCGGGCGTTCTTATGTCTCCCTCTTCATCTCTGTCTTATCGCCTGTCTCTGGGAGCACCCATCTTTGTCTCACTGTAAAATTGTCTTCCTCTAGCGGACTCAACATCTCTGTGTCACCTTAAATCTCTGTCACTCTGCCGATCAATCTGTCTGTCTGCCTGTCCGTCCCTGCCTCTTGTCGGGTTGGCCGCAAAAAGCTATAATAAGCCCGTGTGGCTCCTCGTCCGGGCATTTATTAAGACGTGGCGCCCTAAATGGCTGATTAAGATTAACGTCTTGATAATTACCTTAATTGCGACACCGGCAAGGGAGCGGGAGAGTGCGCAGCCCCAGAACGGTGCGGCGGTGTCGTGCATACATTACAGTAGCGTCACCAGCTGTCGTGACTCCCACCTGCACCAGCCAGCCCCGCGGCCTCGCCCCCACCGCCGCACCTTGTCGCCGCAGTTTTCACGAATCACTTTTACACGCTGCTAATACTCACTTAAGTTGAATTATTTTTGCTTCATTAACGTTTTTCCTGACTCCTGCGTGGTGAAAAAACGGCTGAATGTAAATTTGATGCTTCATGGTATTTTTGGTCTGGTGTGTGTGTATGTACGTGTGTACGTGCATGTGTCTGTGCGTGCGCGTGTGTATTAATTCATACCATACCAGTTACATGGCTTACATTTAAATGACTTTCAGAATTATGAACCAAACAGCGGGGCCTTGGGGGGTGGGGGGGTGGAGCACGGGATAACATACATGAAGTATGTATGAGGATACAGCGTTACAATTATCATATGGGTCATTAATATAAAGCTGTAGCGTCAGCAGCAGCAGCAACAGCATAAACAGTAGTATTATTAATACTAATCCTTTCATGAACAACAACAGTGGCAACAAAACAACAGCAACCACAATATTAACATTAAAAAGGGAACACAAAACTGAATTAAACAAAAACAGTAAAAAATAAAAACATAGTTAACAAGGAACCACCACCTCCAGCACCACCACAGTAGCAATCTCGGTAGCAGCGGAGCCAGGCCAGGAGCAGCCTGAGCGGTGGTAGCAGCAGCAGGAAGACATTGTACTCGTATGGGCAACTAGAAAATAATATCTGCTTGCACCGTGACCACATTTCCTGCTGTCTGTGTGATGGACGAGTGCACTTCATCTGGGGAGAATAGAACAGCTTGTGGTGTGTGTGTGTGTGTGTGTGTGTGTGTGTGTGTGTGTGTGTGTGTGAGTAGTGGTATGGTTAGGGGGAAGGAAGATAGGACGATGGTACGGCATTTGGCGGCGATGGCTGTGGCGGTGGGACTGGAACACAGGAAGGAGTGGGAGGAGGAGGAGAGCCAGAAAGTGAAGCCAGGTCACGTTATGGATTAGTAAAGAAAATATGCCATAAATCTGAGTGTGGCGACGGAGGTGGGAAGATAAATGCTCGCCCATTACCAGACCGCAGGCGCTGAGGGGTCAAGTTACCAAACACCCTCACCTAAGAACTCCTCCTCCTCCTCCTCCTCCTCCTCTTCTTCTTCTTCTTCTTCTTCTTCTTCTTCTTCTTCTTCTTCTTCTTCTTCATTTTATTTTTCCTACTGGTAGCAGCAGCAGCAGTAGTAGTAGTAGTAGTAGTAGTAGTAGTAGTAGTAGTAGCCTCGTTGTTGTTATCACCGTCCTTATCATTACTTTTTTATTCATTTCCTTCTTATTTTCTCATCTTATCTTATTTTCACATCCGCATGTCTTTCTGTCCATCCCACTGCGTCTCTCTCTCTCTCTCTCTCTCTCTCTCTCTCTCTCTCTCTCTCTCTCTCTCTCTCTCTCTCTCTCTCTCTCTCTCACACACACACACACACACACACAGGGCGCATCACCTTCCATGCCGTGTTGTTGTGTGAGGCCTCGCGACGGAGAGTGAGTGTCGCTTGGTGGCGCAGCGTGCTTCACTTTGTTGTGGTGTCAGCGGCCCCGCGCGGCTCTGTTGTCTCTTCTTCTGTGGCCTTGACGACACTGCGGCTCTTAGGGGCATCATTGACGTTGCTGTAATAGGAAGTGGAGTAGGATCTCTTCGAAGTGGGATAGGAAAGTTAGTATTTTTATTTGTCTGCCTTCCTGTTTGGTTCACTGGCTGACTGGTTGGGTTGGCTTGATGCTTAGCTGATGGGGTGGGTGCTGGATGGCTGGTTGACTGGCTTGCTGGTTTAATTTACTAGACTTTGCTTCTTCTATGTGTAAGGGTTTGGATCAGAGCCAAAGCAAACAATCGCTCTTTTTTTATGTTCCTAGAAAAGTAATGGATTCTTTTTTTACCAGATTGTCTATGTATTTCTTTTCTGCGTAGTGGTTGATATTTTTTGGCTGGTCATGAAACTTAAGGCGATGACAGTGATGTCGATGAGAGCAGTGGATGAAGGGCAGACGACGGGCTGGCACCAAAGAGAGGGTAGGAAGAAGGGTGAAGGGTGGTGGTCAGAGGTATAATCTGTCGCTTTAGTTTACGTGACACGCGACCCGCCATGACCCGAGGCCACCAGGGGTCATGACCCGGCCTCCCCTTTCGCTCCTCATTGCCACCCTCCTTCCCTTTCCCTTCTCCCACACACAGTGACCGCAATGATAACCTGAACACTCATTTTAAAAAGACCAACTTAAGAAATATCGATTATCAAATAGTTTTATAATATAACAGCATAAGTACAAACGTGCCATGATGTGCCGTTCTTCAGTGTGTGTGTGTGTGTGTGTGTGTGTGTGTGTGTGTGTCGTCCCATTTTTGTGTCAGTACTTTGCCGTGGGGATCGAGGGTGAGAGTGACAAGGGACATAGAGTGAGGCGTCATCGTCCCCCCAGCCGCCGCTCAGTTCGCCGTGGTAAAACATTATGGGGCGCGGCGTGTCGTGGGCGCCTGCTGCGTCTTGGGGATTATATGAGCCTTAAAAGAATCGTCCACTACCGGTGTTGCAGCAGTCGCGCGACGCAAGAAACTCAGGTAAACACGCCACGGAAACAAGTGTCATGAACAAGTGAAGGCCGCGAATGTAGGGGTGGGTGAAAACGGCAGGCGACAGGGAGCCCCGGCCCTCGGGGGAGGTTTTGGAGGGACACACTGCCATCACACTAGTGCCTCTCTCTCTCTCTCTCTCTCTCTCTCTCTCTCTCTCTCTCTCTCTCTCTCTCTCTCTCTCTCTCTCAAACATGAAAACAACGCAAAGATGTAACGTTTTTCTTTTTAAATTTCCGCTCCCAAGGTTTTCAGCAGCAGAATGTTAGTTATGTCTTGCATAATCACAGCTGTGACGACTGTATCATCATCATCCTCATCCTTTCCCTGTCGTCATCACGTACAGCTCCTACACCACCACTCGCCCGTTCCTGTCATGCATGCGCAGAATGAGGCAAACTCCAAGCTGTGGATACCTTCGCTTCCTTCCCCCACCCCGACAGAGAAATATAATTCTGTCTTGTGGCATGTGTTTGGGAGTGTCCGTCTGTCTGTCTGTCATATCCTCCGTCAGGCTCCACCCACTGTGCTGCCTCTCCCTGCCCCGCCCCTACGCCCCGCTTCTGGAGTGACAAACTTTTTGAAGAAATTCGCGCGAGTAAATGGGTAATAGCGTGGTGGCTGCTGGTGAGGGTGACACCGACTGCCTCATCCCATATGTAAGGAACACTGCCTGAGAGGTGGCGCTGCCTGGGGGGACGACCTCACACTCATGCTCACCCTTACCACCTCCACCCAGCCCCAATTAACCTGCCCCCCCCCACCTCTCCCCCAGTCCCTTCCTGCCGCTCCCCACATCGGCCTCTTCCATTTCCCTCCCTTTCTTTCTCTCACTTTTTTTTTCTTCTTTTCTGTAGGAGTGTGAGATTGTGTTTATTACCTTTATGATTTGTCTTTGTCCTCATCATTAAACAGCGGTATTATTTTGTACCTCCGCATCGTCACGCAGTTGCTAAGGGATTACACTTCTGGCGCTACACTGCTAAGTTTCTGCAAGTGTAAGGGGGAGGAGGAGTGTGTGGCATAGGAGATGAGGGAATGTTTGCGGGAAATAGCTGGGAGATGAACGATTCCTGCTTTCTGGGGATCAGTTCGAGGCTGTCCGCGTGGTGGGATTACGTGTCGGTTTGTATTAGGGTTATTTTAGAGTCCTAGTGGGCCAAGTGATCTCTCGGCTTTTTTTTTTCTTTTCTTTAATCACCTATGGACTTTTTTTTACGATCCATGAAGCTGAAAAATTCCTTTACTTCAGTATTTCGTATTCAACCATATTTGTCGGATGTCGTGTTGCTGTTTGATGTAATTACACATTATATAAAGCATAAAGAAGTGACACTATCCCAGCGTCTGATTTCTGTACTACTAATTGACTCAGGAAGCATATTGAGGCCCAGTTATGTTGTACCTGATAGTTTATTGGTAGATGAGAGGGCAAGTGGACTAATCCGTCAGTTGGGGATGCTCTCCACCACCAAGTCTGGCACCACCTCATCCCAACCCCTCTGTATACTGTAATATGAGAACGTGCATATCCCCGAAGACTCCTCTCGCGTACCCCTGACTCGAGAACCACTCCTCAATGACTCCCTCTTATCAACATGAATCCATAGAACAGATACTCTCTGGCTGGTTATGGGCGATAGCACCCTTGGGATCAATTTACCTCTTCATAACTTAGGGTAAATGTGGACACTTCTCACAGGCGATGGCTGGTGGGACACGAGTTGTTGGCAGTGACGAGGAAAGCAAATCACTGCTGACTGATCTTAAGCAGCCATTGTTCTGATGGGTGGTGATACAGTTTTGTTGAATTGCTTTCTATTTAAACGTGATATGAGTTTACTGTTTGTTTGCTAGAGTATTTAGGTTTCATTAAATTGGTAATCTATTTTTATCTTCTCTTCATTGTTTTACTGAATTAAGATTAGGATGGAATTAGTATCAGCTTATTGTTTTTTTATATATGTTGATCTTCTCACCTCACACCGACACATACGAAGCCCGAAAGAATCTGGAAGAAACCATTACCTTTTCTACTTTCACCTTAATTTGCGTGGGAAGATGTGATATCTTTAGGAACCTTCCCCGCTTCCCTCTCAGATCCTCTTCCCTCCCCTTCTCCTATAGCGTGAATTCTTTCCATCTCATCATATCTCTTCCAGCGTCCTCCCACCCATTCCCTTCAGTGCGGGAAGCTGGTCTCCTGTGACTCCCACGTAAATTAGATGGAAAGGTACGCATCTACTAGCCCTTACCCACATCTGCCGTGCCCTTATCTCCTCCCTTTATCTCTCCTCCTCTCCCTTCCCTTCCCTGCCTTCCTCTCATTTACTGTTGTTATCATCACTTTCCCTTTTCTATACTTCCTGTACTTTGCTCTTTTATTCTTTTCTTTCCTATTTTTGTTCCCTCTTCCCTTTCCTTTTACGCTTTTTTCTTATTTTCCCGCGTTCTTCGCCATCACTCTTGTGCGTAGTATATTTTATCATCGCCACCACCACCACCACAACCACTGTTCTTCCTCCTACTCTCCTCCTCCTCCTGATTTTATGTAGACGGTTTTTCTTAGTTGATTAATGTTGGTTTTGTCTATAGAAAAATCCAAGTCATTGCTCGAAGTATGTTGAATAGAAACATGCTGGCAGACTGATCAAAAGTAGAGAACTAGATTGCGAATTATTATTATTATCACCATCATTGACGGGTTCAGTTTTGGATGTGACACGCTTGACAATAAGAGCATTCATTCAGTCAGTCAGTATGAACCAGCAATGAGAGAATCGGAGCGGGGCGCACTGTATGTATTTTCGTGAGTTACCTGGACATCTTTTGGGTGGCGTGACGTGAATCGCTCAGTCCCGTCGAGCTACAGAGACAGAGTTACTGTTTCCTTTCTTCGGACAAACATACCCTGCCAGGCCCAACACTAACAGATGCCCCGTGTTGAGGAAGACCTGAGAACGGGGCGGTGAGGGACGGGGCTTAGTGGGTCTGGGAGGGCGGCACGTGGCGGCCATCCCTCAAGTGTGTCATCACGCCCCCACGCCCCGCTTGCCCGACACCAAGGCAAACACAGTGTGGCAGGCAGCTTGTTTGTTTTGTAAGTCAGGAGAAGGACTGACTCGCCAAACTCGGCGCGGTGTCACCTCCGTAACCTGTTCCTTTTACATTGGTATATATTTGATCATGTCTATCGCTCTGTTTATCTTCTGTCACTACAGCATTTATTTCTTTGTCGGCCTTCATCGCCACACCTTTCGTCTGATTACCTGTTGCATTGTATATTTATTTATTCACCCAGTCATTGCCTCTGTAGTTCTCTGTCAGTACTACTTCATTATCTTGCTTACTTTCGGACTACGTGTCTGCGTCTTCTTATGTATTGTTCGTTTTACTTCGCTCATTTTTTTCTTATTTTAACACTTACGCAGGTACCGTCGCGAACAGAACACCTGATCATTACAATAAATATAACAACATAACATTAACTTGCACTAATCACGGTCTAGAAGAAAACTAAATAAATAAAACAGTAATATTACCAACCCTTTCTCGAGCCACGGTTGATCTCATTGTGTCAAGCTCCATCACGCGCTGCCTTGCCTGCCTCCGAGACCTGACACTTCTTTTTCGTGTTACTGAACATGCGGGAATGCCTCAAGGAATGTGAGAAATGCTGCGTAATTTAGACATCCTCTTCCGGCGGGTAAAAAAGGCCGCTACGAATATTCATGTGCGGCGGCGGCGGCGGCGGTAGTGGCGGTGACCGTGACGGGGCGTGACGGCTGCAGGGACGGTGCTTGTGTCCTAATGAGTTTTGCGTGTATTGTCTTGCGGTGGTGATTGTGGTGCTCGTAGTAATAGCAGTTGTAGTAGTTGTTGTTGTTGTTGTTGTAACAGCAGGAGCATTAGTGATCATTTAATTAGTTTTTTGTCATCCAATTCTCTTTTTTTTATTTTCTCTCTCTCTCTCTCTCTCTCTCTCTCTCTCTCTCTCTCTCTCTCTCTCTCTCTCTCTCTCTCTCTCTCTCCTCGTACTCTCGAAAAGAAATACCGATGCATGAATTTCTTAAGGCAGTCAGCAAGGTCTTCATTTGCATTTAGAGGAATTGTTCCATTAATGCCCACGGCGATTAGTAATTTCTCACGCGTCTTGTGCGGAAAGAAATGGGAGTGAAATATGACACTGAAACAGGAGGCAGAAGTGATAGTAGTAGTGGTGGTGGTGGTGGTGGTGGTGGTGGTGGTGGTGGTGGTGGTGGTGGTGGTGGTGGTGGTGGTGGTGGTGGTAGTAGTAAATGTAGTAGAATGGTAAATTAATGGGGTCTTTTATTACATTTACTGCCCTTGGACAGCTTCCCCTTCTTACATAAGTAGTAGTTGTAGTAGTAGTAGTAGTAGTAGTAGTAGTAGTAGTAGTAGTAGTAGTAGTAGTAGTAGTAGTAGTAGTAGTAGAATTAGTAGTAGTAAAAGTAGTAGTAAACATAATATAAAGGTTGAGCAGTCACATACAAGTACAGGAAGAGTTATTATTATTCTTATTATTGTTATTGTTATTTCGTATTCATCCAAACAAGACCATTCAGGAGAAGTCAACTGGGATGGATGGATGGATGGATGGAAATAGAAGAGGAAGATTTGCGTCACTCCTCCCTGGCGTCGTGGGAAGGCATGCATCGCCCTCTGAACAATGATAACTGGCAGCTTCAATTATTGACCTAATTAGAAGTTAAGACGAGGCAAGGCGTCCTTCTCGCCTGATGAGTGGAGAGTTGCCTGATGAAGCCTCTCTCTCTCTCTCTCTCTCTCTCCCTTTGAAACTTCCCAGACGGAGAGGATAAGTCTGCTGTTCACCTCTCCAACTCACTAACTCAGTCTCCTTCAGAATCACAATTAGAATGAAAAAAAAAAAAAAGAAAGATGAGGAAGGAAAAGGTGAGATAGAGGGAAGAATAGGGATTGACGAGAACTTGTATATATTACTTAAACTATTACTAGTATCATTACACTTTCATGAAAAAAAAACCACTCTTTTACAAAACAAATTTCATAATCTTGCTAATATCATAAATCTGAGCAAAAATGAAATGTACATCTCGATAATCCTCCCAGCTGACATGAACAATGAAATATTTAAATGAACAATAATCACTGGACGCTGAAAAATCTTTGTATTCTTTACTTTTTCTCACCGGAAGAGAGAGAGAGAGAGAGAG
>CM035207.1:10304484-10322848 GCA_020233015.1 Callinectes sapidus | reverse complement strand
AAAAAAAAAAAAAAAAAAAAAAAGGAATTATGCACTGCACCGACAAAAATAGGAACTGGAGCATTAGTTACATTTCACTTTTTTCCATCTTCTTTTTTCTCGTGTGCTAATTAGTTGTTGTTGCTTTTGTCTTCGTCTTTTTTCACCCAAGTTTTTTTAGCAATTCAGCAAAGTAGGAAATGTACAAGACATGTCAATAGCATTCTTTGTCAAGAAAGTAAATCAATGCAATTCTAAAGATTCAGATTGAACATAGAGTCTTGTAGGTTAACGAAAATATGTAGAAAAAATATGGCAAAAAATGAAAATAGTCACATTTCTATTGGCAACAAGTTAGACTCATTTTGTAAATTCATTTTTTGGGAGTTTGGGAGAGAAAAAAGAATTCTCTTGCAGTCCTAAACATTCAAATTGTTACAGTGTAAAACAATTCAGCACAACACTCGTCACGGCGCGTAAATAACTCAGCACCACCCAACATAAAACTGCTGACTTATTTTAGTTGTAGAACAGCGGCCATTGCAGCAGGTAAGGTTAGGTCAGGTCAGATCAGGTCATATACCTCTGTTCAGCTGTGGAAGAACAATCCGCCACAAAAAAAAATAATAAATACATAAAAATGAAAATTAATCTGTGTCGCCAAAAAAAAACATTTTCAATTGTCTTGTTGGCGCTTGTTGATGCACTAACTTAGAGGCATTCAGGAGACAAGGTGAAAACTATCCTATATGATTTGAACCCCTATCCTCACGAATCAATATGAGAACCTCTAATATTGATTACAACCATTTGTTTGTAATTATCATCATCATCATCATCATCATCATCATCATCATTATTATCACTCGTACACGATACGGACAAGTGGAGATAATAATTTACTCCACGTTTTCAGTTTGCATGCTTATTGTGGTCAAAATACAGTGCAACATTTTCCAAAATTCAGCGTATCTTCCCATAGTAATAATAATAATGGTAACACCATCAACAGCAACAACAACAAGCACTAAAAATAAGAATACTAAGACGTTTACTACAACCTTTCTTATTGATTTGCCTGAATTCGAAATAATCATGTTCTTGGAGACAGAAAAATGTAAACGACAGAGCAAAGAAGTAGAAGTGAAGAAGGGAAAGGGGAAAAAAATGAATAAAAAGAAGCGCAGTAACAACGCCAGCAGTACCTGTAAACTTTCAACCATGCGTACAGGTGGCTGCAGTGGTCAGTCCCTCCTGTGCACCACCCTGCCCCAGCCTTTATCTGACCAGGTGAGCAGCGTGATGGAAGGTGGGCCGCCCTGTGACTTACGTGGTAGCCGCCCGAACCCCAGCTCAAGGTCACTCCCTCCTTCCCTCACCTGCAAGGGCACAGACTGTCCTCGTCGTCCTCCTCAGCATTATCCATTCCCCTCGTGCTCCCTTGCTCAAATATACGGCGTCTATTGACCAAGGTGTATGAGAAAAGTGTAACATTTCTGTTTTGGTCGTATATGAGCGATAATTACATATGTATAGGATTTAACACACCTGCAGTAGGTTGTTTCTGTTGTCCTTCTCTCGTATTCAGGCACGAGATACATACAGACATTCCAATAGATAGTGCAGGTCCTGAATTGCCCTATGATGAAGACGTAAGTTAGATATTTTATATATTCACGTGTCTTGTGTTCGCATATTCAAATATTAAACTCAGGTAAGAAATATCTCCTGCTCTGAGTCAACGTGTTCACTTTAGCTAATTTTTGAGTACGAATAAGTTTCTCATCTTGTTATGGGGGCTGTTATCCTTGCTTGTCTTGTATTTTCCTATGCTTTAGTTACAGTAATTTGGTGTTACTGAATGAAGTGACGTAGTCTGATTCCCGCACATTCCTTGAACCTTTTTCGGGTTGTGCCCCAAATGAAAGTTGTGCATTACTTATGGAGCTGAAGTGTGGTATTCTGCGTGATGTCAGGCGACACATACTATTCCTCAGTGGTAGAGGAATGAATACTCCCTCACTGTTGACACTAATCGTAAGTGAACACCTCAGCGTACCACCTGTCGAGGGCCGTCTGTATTTTCTGGCTCGGTATCAATCGCCTCCATTCTGGCTCCTGAAACACTTGCACTGCCAAGCCTCTTCCACCAACACAGCTTTAACAACTATCTCGCCTGCGCCTGGCACACCTTGCCTGCAGCCTCCTCTCTCTATACATTCCAAGTCCTGTCTCGTTCTCGCACCATCGAGATCTTCCCTTTACATTCACAGAAAAATTATTCTTCAAAAAACTTTATTTTCCTCTCAGAACTCTTTCTTCTTCGAAACGCCTGATGCATGGAACATTAGAGAAACTGCTTTTCCCCTCTTCTCAAACTTTTATGAACGAGGTATTTTTATTAATGCAGCTTAGGAGCAGAGGTGGATGGAAGCATGGTAGATTTAGAGAAGACTGGATTGAGGACATCACAAGACCGTTATTGAGAGGGGCCAGCGTCGAGTGGGAATACAGCGCCCCTTCCGTTGAAATCTCGTGGTCGCTCATAAGATTGCCTTTACATGACAGGAATAATCACGCTGATAACACACGAGAAACCCGCATCCATGCACCCATCACGTCGTGCCCCGCGCTAAAAAACATTAATCATGAAAAAAAAAAACGTGCTACAAAAAGGTGGACTTTTCTTAATTACTGCGTTAAGCCAGCAGGGTGAGTGGACACGCCCGACATTGGGGAAGGCCATAGGTCAGTGATGGAGGTGGAGATAAGTGAGTGGAGGTGCTGAGTACGGGTGGAGCAGGTAGGGGCTATAAGGTGGAGGCCGCTTGTGGAGGCAGAGCACGTGATATTAGTTTTTAAGTAGAGGCTTTTTGTTGCAGTGTGTTGGCGTTTGTGTGTTGTGGTGATGTGTGTTGCATTGAGTGTGAGGGGGATGGTGGAGGCTGGGAAGCGAGGCGGGACTCTGTGGTAGAAAGAATGAGTGGCTGTGATGATGATAGTGATGGTGCAGGAGGTAGTGTGAGGAATTATGATATAGTGAGAATATTAATATAACAAGTGGTAAATGTAAGGGAATTTGATAGTGGTGATGGTGGAATCGGAATATCTGGTTTATCTGCTGTGAGAGGTGATGAGTGGCAGTAGTGGTGTGGATGGTAGGTTAGTGGTTGTGATGGTGGTGGTGGTGGTGGTGGTGGTGGTGGGGGCGAGTGACAGTGGCAGTGTGGCGGTGATGGTAGAGGCAGCAGGTCAGTCCGTCTCCCCCGGGAAGTGTCGCTTGCCCACCGTTTATGCCGTGGCCGCCTGATGCATATTTCACGTCGACACTGTCACTCGTGTTATACGTCTTTTTTGACCACCATTTTTCCGCCACATTACTGGAATATTCTTTTTCATAGATATATATGTTATCAACCTCTCTTTACTTCCCCTTTCCCGCCCTTAGTGCAGCACAGAGTGGCGGGGGAGAGGGGTGGTGGGGAGAGAAATTACCGATGGCCAATGGTTCATAATAGAAGGGAATGGAAGGGTAGGAAGGAGCCCAGCCGTGCCTGTAATGAGCCTCTCGCTTTATTTAAGAGCAGGCGAGTGTGTGGTCAGGTGGCAGCAAGGGTCGGCGGGCGGCGGGCGTGTGAGGCACCACCTCCCGGCCGTGCCTGCATAAAGACTGTGTGACGAACGGAGGGAAAGAGAGAGAGAGAGAGAGAGAGAGAGAGAGAGAGAGAGAGAGAGAGAGAGAGAGAGATTTATGAAATGAAATAAGAATATATAGTCATGGACTTCACTTGCGATAGTTTCTTTATTCCAGTGAAGGCTACGTGGAAAGTAAGACCAGTCGCCATTTCACAGATCTGGCGGTATGATGTGCAGAGACAGTGTCTTTGTTGCTACGCGCTTCATTCCATCGTGGCCTGTCTGCTGGGTGCACACAGAGATTAGTAGTAGTAGTAGTAGTAGTAGTCATCGTCGTCGTCGTCGTCGTCGTCGTCGTAGTAGTAGTAGTAGTAGTAGTAGTAGTAGTCCTTGAAAAATAGTAACTGAATTAAAAGCAACAACAACAATAATAATTATAATATGATAGTGATAATAAAAATGTCAATAATAATGATAATAGTAGTAGTAATGATAATAATGATAATAATAATAATATTATTATTATTATTATTATTATTATTCGTTATTCTTATTATATTATTAGTTATTGTTGTTGTTGTTGTTGTTGTTGTTGTTGTTGTTACCATCACCTATACCAAGAAATTGTGTGTGTGTGTGTGGAGGGGGGGGGGATGGTATCTGGGATGGATGGATGGGTGGGTGGGTGGGATGTAGGCGGGTTGGTGGTTGGGTGTGCATGCATGCTGCTGTCTGGGAGTGTTTTCATAAGGCAGAACAGGCGCTGAAGGAAGTTCTGACCTCAATTATATCACATGCAGTTATCAAGACCTCTTTAGTCATGTCCCCCCTGGGCGTGCTGGCTGCGTCCCTGCCTCCATCAAGGGGCCGTCACACCAGCCCCTCTGCAGTCTCGCCGGACCTCTCGTCGCAAACCTCCTGCACCACAGATCAGTACAAATTATACTACAGTGTGCCATGTTACGTGTTCTTGGGATGGTACAGCAGCCGCGCCCCGGGAGTGTATAGAGTCCGCAGTAGTTGACCGTAGCAGTTATATGCAAACATGGCTTTTGCAGAGGAATGGGGCGATGAGGCTCCCTTCCCAGCAGCACATTTGATCCATTGAGGTAACGAGTGCTGGCTGAAGACCTGCTCCCTTTCTGATTGTCTCGCTCCACCTTCTATGTTGAAGGCTGGTGTGTCTGTGTGGACTGAACCCGCACTGTTCTTCCCAAGTCTGATGAAGGCAAGGAATGAATTAGTCCAGTGGTTTCCAGCTGGACCTCTTCCCCAAAACCTTGAAACCCATGTGACCCCCGACTATCACCAGCTTGGCTTTATTTCATTTATTTATCTATTTTATTCATTTGTTTTTTATTTGTTTTTCCATTTCTTGTAATACCCTTTAGAACTCCGTTTTTTTATGCTGAAAGATCGCTGAACGGTAACACTTCTGCTGGTACTTATTTCACTACTTGGGGGGAAACACTTTGACTCTTCTGTTCTTGCTTCAGACCTTGGTGTGATATCGCGCATGAAAGTGTTAATAAAGGGGAGCTAGAGAGGAATGGCGAGGGGAAACGCGGTGCATGCTTTGCAGACTGACTCGTATGTAACCAATGTGTGCTGTGGAGACGATTTTTCTGGGTTGGGATGCGATGGAGTGCTCTGCGCAGCGCTGTTGTGAGTTGTGTGAGATACGAGGGGTGTAGGTCGTGAGTTATGAGTGTCTGGATCATGTAGGTGTAGCGGGCGGGTCCCAGCTGGCCACCACCACGTTGAGATGGCTCCTAAGGGACCCTTCCACGTCACACGATGCCGCGTCACTCTCACCTAATGCTGCCTCACTGTCCTTCCTCCCATCACCCCCTCTCCCTCATCGTGTCCTACCAACCTACTTGCTCCACACATGTACGCTTGATCTTTACGCGCTAATTTTTTTGGTCGATTCAACACGGCATGTCGTAAATTACTTCCTGCGATTTATGTACCGCTGTGTAAAACTTTGTAGTTTTATGACTCTCTTCCACCACTTGTGGGACATATTCATGTCTTGCTATTTTTACAACTAATCCCGATATTTGTTCATCTATCTTGTATGTAAATTACTTAATCACTCTCTGTTATTTATAAGTTGAATAAGCCTTATTCCTGTTTAAAAGGTCTTTTTACAACCCCTGCCACATTCCCAGATCTCCCAGACCGTGGCGAACTGAGAACCCCGACCTTGTCCCCTTGTGATTGTAACCTGATGCCACCGTGGTCGATGTGCCACTCATTGGCACTTGATGGATACCAGCGCCGCTTTCTGGAGGTGTTTAAGTGGCCGTGTGCCCCCACTTCATTAAAGGAGTCGTTTGGTGTTCAGTTTGTTTAGTTAGGTTGGTTTGTTTGTCCGCATCGGGAGGTTGTTGATTGTTTATGTTGTTCGTGTCCAGCTGATCGAGCTCCGCCACAACCGGTTGGCCGGACGGCGGAGCCTTTGACGGCCGGTGAGAAGGTCTCGGCCTCGCCCTGGCTCCCTCACACTTGTTTGCTAGCCATGGCGTGAGGTTTATTTTAACTTCTGATAATTTTGTATCGTATTTTACGTTAACGACTATATAAGTGCGTATATTGCCTTTGTAATTAGATATCTGCTTGTGATTGAAGTAAGAGGAGAAAGATTTTTGTGCATTATTGTGTCCTTGTTTGCATTTTTGTTTGATTAATTAATTTACTTACTTATTTATTCATTAATTTACTTTTCTATTTTCATTCTTTTATTTTTTTTCATTTATATTATTATTTTCTTGGTGTGTGTGTGTGTGTGTGTGTGTGTGCCTGTGTGTGTATGCGGACGTACGTTATTAAAATATATACATGTATATTGAGAGATAGATAGATAGTGTGTGTGTGTGTGTGTGTGTGTGTGTGTGTGTGTGTGTGTGTGTGTGTGTGTGTGTGTGTGTGTCATACAGCTAATCATAATGCAATGATTCTTGAAATGACATGTACAACCTTATGAAGTGACCGCAGCCGCACTCATGACTCAGCCCCCAGCTCGGCTCCCCTTCCTTCCCTTCATCTGGCCGCGCCAATTGCTTATCACGTGCACGGTCCTTGTCAGCAGGCTTGACGATGGCCAGATTCCCTAAAGTCTCACGTCCGTATATGTAACGGGATAGCTTGGGCCTCGCTGAACCTGCCTGTCAACATGAGTGAAAGAGGGAAGGGCGGGGAGGAGCGTCGGAGCTGTAGAAGTCCTGAAAAGACGATTGAAGAGGGAGTTGGGGAGGAAGAGAGGTTCTAAAACAGATATCAAGCCGAGACTCCTCACCCTTTTTTTCTCTCTCTCACTCTCTCTCTCTCTCTCTCTGGTGTGTGTGTCAAGGCGCACCATTAGTAGTCTATTTGGCTCCACTGGCGCCACTTTTGACCAGGCCGCCATGACCGCTGCCTCGCTCTTTGCCACCCACTTTTTCTTCTTTTGTAAATTTAAACACCTCGAAAGAAAGACAACAGGCATATGTAGGCGGAAAACACAGACGTTGATGGACAGAGGATTTTTTTCCCTCCCTTGGTGTGGTTGACGTGGTATACAGTAGCCTCCGTTCTTTGTTTACTTCGCTCCGAGGAGAGTGGTGTTCGTGGTGACACCTTGGATATTACTTTTTACTTTGATCGCACACAAGGGGAGGAAAAATGTTGCCCTCTCATCCATCTTGCAATTTTATGTATGTGCATATGCATGATCAGAGCAAAGCGTACAGATTGATGAAGGGGTTGTGATACTTTCATCCAAATGGTACCCCACCTCAGCCGTGGCTTAGACAGCCACTATCACCACTGCCACTGCTACCACCACCATCACCACCTCGTCGTTAGTTCCCGGAAAGTTTGTCTCTCTGTTCTACATGCCTCACGCTTTTTTCCTTCAATCCTGGCGACTAATCCGAGTATCTAGTAGGCCAATTTTGGTAAGCAGAAATGGTGCTGTGTTCTAAACTTCCGTTTCAGGTTTATATTGTTCGCGAAATTTTTTTGTGTCGTGGTGGCGCAACTGGAAATGTCATTAGTGATGTGAAGGTATTGCGATTTTACGGACAAATTGATAAAATGGTTATGTATAAAAAGAGTATGTCCTTATAGTTTCCTGAAAACTATGAAACTGAGTACGAAGATAAATTTTTGACAGTGATAAAAATGTATTTTTCTTCTTCCAGGTATGTTGTTGAACTGACGTGGCACGGTGGTGGATAGCAGTAGTCCCGGCGCCGGGATCCGCTCAGGGTAAGCCGGATTGGTTAAGGACGGGCCGTTCCGGCTCCACGCACTCACCTCCACTGCCGTCTCTATCGATCAGGTTACAGGCCGCCGCTGGCGAGTCGGAGCGCCGCCGCCGGAATATTCACTGTGCACTTCATGACGCACCTTTCCAAACTGCACTTTGAATGATTTATGATTCCATGATTCATATTTTAGTGGGAATTTACCGAGTCACTATGTTACGAAAGGACTGTAAAGAGAGAAATGCTCTTTTGAACATCTCGCGGAGTTCTTGCCTTGCTACAGTCTGTGTAAGGAAGCAGCCTCTGTGAAATTCGATTTTCATCTTTCCTTATTTGACGTAATGTTATTAGACGTGTCGCTGGTACTGACCAAATACCTGACGTTATGGAATACGTCTCGCCTTTTTGTGGGCGGCGGCGGGAAGAGTCTGGGCGCAGCATTCCAACAGACTGCGCTTGTGTCCAGTGTTTTCATTTATTTTCCACACTTTACTCTAACTTTCCCACGAATGTTGAATGTGAAGGAATGCTTATTATTGTTGTCATGTTATTGTTACTATTTCATCTTTGCTACTACAATTCCTGTTTCTATACATCAGTGTATGCGTTAAAAAAAAGTAGTATGAATGACAGTATCGGGGGTAAGAAGTAGTTATACTAGTACAGCGAGTCACACCACAATCGGTTGCAATTTCTCTCTCTCTCTCTCTCTCTCTCTCTCTCTCTCTCTCTCTCTCTCTCTCTCTCTCTCTCTCTCTCTCTCTCTCTCGATGTCAAGGCCTCGAGGCTCAGACCTTCACCTCACCCACCGTCGCCTTGCCGCACTCTGCTCCGCTACATTCCCTCTCCGTGCGGCAGGAGCACCGTGCCTGTAGGGGGAGTGGGAGGGGGATTTTTATGGTAAGGGTGCGAGTACTTATCGAGGTGCCTGTGGGGGACGAGCGGCACGCCCTGCTGATAGAAACAGAGCTGCGCCCGGCCAACCCGCTGCTCTGAGTCCACACTGTGCCCTCCTATCATTTAATTGGGCGGAGGTGTTGTAGTACTTTCCCTCCCGCGGTCTCAAAGGTACTACCACCCCCGCGCCGCACAAATACTCGCTGGGGAGGCTGCCTCGCGGCCCCACAGGCAAGGCTCTCTCACAGGTGGTGCAAGGTTATTGGTTTTGTCTTCATGGTGCTCTTTAGTATCATATTTCCCAAGAAATCTGAACTATAGATCGATTTAGGTATAATAGTAGTAGTTGTTGTAGGAGGAGGAGGTGGAAGCGGAGGAGATAGTAGTAATTGAAGTAATCGTGGACGTAGTAGTGATAGTGGTTGTAGTAGTAGTAGTAGCAGTAGTAGATTTAATTGTATCAGTATCACTCGTATTGCGTTTAAATAACTTTACTAGCAGCAATGTCATCATCGTCATCATCGTCGTCTCACCACCACCACCACCACCACCACCACCACCACCACCACCACCACCACCACCACCACCACCACCACCACCATCATCATCTGTCACAGTTAGATGTCATTGTCAAATCATAACATCTGTTCTTTGTCGGTGAACAGAAAGCCTTTGATCTCATTACGTACATCTGGCTGAGGCTCCCACCTCCTCGCCAGCCTCCCCCACCCACCCCCGGTGACCAGGCTTGAGGCTCTCCAGGTGACTGCCATCATTTCCCGGCTTGTTGGTCCCCCGTGACCCTCACAGTCCCGCGTCGTGTCTGCCAGAGTTATGCCCTGCCTTCCCGCATCGGCATGACAGCCTCTTGCCCTTTGTCCCAGGCCTCCCGCTCTGCTTTGTCCTTACAGTCTCATAATTATGATGTTATCGCACTGTAGTTGTCTGGTTACAGTGTAAGCAGCGCCTCGTTACCATGCATCGCGGGAAGAGTTATCACCATCTCCCCGTCACTCCTTACATCGTCTGGTGCTTTGAGTGGCCACAGAGGACTCATCAAGCCCTCCTTCCGCCGTGGCCAGAGCAGGGCAGTGTTCACTGTTGCCAGCTATGTTAAGGCAGCAATGCCGCTGAAATCAGTAGCAAATCAGCAAGGCAACATTGATCACTGTGCTCAGATCAGAGACCAAAGAAGGTACACCCGACACCCGCGAGAACCATCGCAGAGGTGTCCATTCCGTGAGATTCGAGGAGGGAGGGAAAAATATGGGTTATTTGTCTTTGGGTCTAGTTTGGCACTGTGGTTGTGGTGGCGCAGCGAGGGAGAGGTTACCACACGACACCCTCTGAGGTCATGCAATGTGACCCGGCCCGTCTGGCGTGACCCACAACACAGACCAGGTCACGGCGGTTACTTGTCCGCGGTAATTGGGGCTGGTTAGCTCGTACGAGTGGTCTGTCCTGGACGACGTAGAGGCGGTGGCTCTGTCCTCTCTTTCTGTCACAAAGATTAAAAAAAAAAAAACTTTCTTGCTGAGCTCCGTCTCGCTGGCGGCGGCATCACTCGCCTCCCATTGTTGGTGTCCTTTTGTACTCTCCTCTGCAGACATCTTCATGAGAAGCATCCCTGGGAGATAATTTGTCACAAGCTGAAGGAAATTTTCTTCGCTATAGATTGACAGTGTTTACTTTATATATAACCGGTCTCGTTTTTTCCCCATCCTTGTAATTGTAGAGGATATTTATATATTTTTTTTCTTGGAAGCGTAAAAAGTTGTCTTATCTGCTAGTACTATTGTGGTAAAGACCGCAATGGTGTCACTTTATAGGGGTTTGTTTCTGCAGAACAAAGTGAAAGGATGAGGCCATGCCTGTATTAGTGTGTGTGTGTGTGTGTGTGTCATTGGAACGAGTGGAGTGCGTCAGTCAGGAAGGTCATAACGCCTCCTCCTCCTCCTCCTCTTAGGAGTCACCACACTATATCACAACCACGACACACACCTCCGGCAGGGCGTGACGGGGCCAGTATCGCCTTGATGAGCTCTAACCTAATATGAAAGTTTATTTGACGCGAGTAAATATATGTTTATTTGTTCGAGGAGGGAGTCAATGATCTATGTGTTTCTGTAGAATAAGTCGTCACACACACACACACACACACACACACATGCACGTATTATGTATCACTCCGGGAAAATCATGCGATGGTGCTGAGGTAGAGCAAAGACAAGTAAAAAATAGTCAGGGGTGAGGAGGAGAGCAGTGGTGTGAGGGAACCCACCCCGTCAAACACCCTCGTTACTGCAGGGGAATATTAAACAGGATGAAGGGGAAGGTGAATGAAATCTGAGTAATGGAGGAATTAGCTTGCTTAATAAACTCAAATTTAAGCCAGAGAAAAGTTATCAAGACAGTTGACTTGATAACGAATGAGTGAGAGTTTTATTTTTTGTGATGTTTTCTGCTTGCGAAAGACTGAACTTGAGGAAAGAATGACTTAAAAGTAATGACAGTGAATGGAGAGACGAGAACATACATCAGAGTTTTCTTTCTCTATAATTCAATCAGATCAAACACAGAGAGTCTGAGTGTGCAAAAAAATGACGCACTTCAATAATTCTGGCAGAGGGAAACCTAACATAGGACCAATTATTGAAAGAGGAGGAGAAGGAGGTAGAAGAACAAGAACAGGGTGAGGGACACGGAGAGGGTGAGGCAGAGGGAGACAAAGATGACCCTCCCGCAGCAGAAGGGGCCTCGCCTCCTGCGTGGTGGGTGATTCATTACCCTCACCCCTTAGGGACGACCAGCCCTTGTCTAGGGTCCAGTGTGTGCGTGCATGGCCCTTCTATGTATGTCTGTTTGTGTGCATGACCCTCGTGTGTGTGTGTGTGTGTGTGTGTGTGTGTTCTTTCATGGCGTTTTTTTGTGTGTGTGCGTGTTTAGAGTTCACTGTATCAGGAGTCCGTCCATATTAATCATTATTGACGCTAGATGATAATATGATGGTGTTTTTACCGTCCATAATTTTTCCCAGCACGTTATCATTATCTTTACCTGATGTATTTGTTTAGCAGACGAGTTGTGTCCGGGACTGGTGGTGGTGGTGGTAGGGATGGTGGTGGAGTGAACACTGATGCCGGTGGTGATGGTGGTGGTGGGTGGGGCTGGAGATAACAATGGGCGGGTTTGGTGATGTTGAATTTCCCGGTTGTTGAGGGAGGCGTGATGTACTAGATTGCAGGCACGAGTGTGGTGCGTGGTTGTGAGGAAGAGTACTAATGATGTGGCGGAGTGGGTGATAGGTGTGAGGTAGGTAGGTAGGTCAGTGTCTGATGCAAACTAACTACCAGTGTATCGAAGTTTGTCTGACAAGGTGTGGGAGAAAAAGTTAAGTGATGGTTGCTGGTCTGTTCTTTGTCTGTTCATTGTTTTATTTTCTTATTCCTTTTCTTCTTTTTTCATGGCCTTGTTATCATTTTTTTATTGTTATCATCATTATCATTGTAACTATTCTTATGCAAAGTGCGATCGTTCCAGTTGATAAACATGTAATAGCTTATGTGTTGTGCACAGTTTAGCTCAGAAGCTTGAGGTGATATTAACCCTTCAGTACGGGGCCACATTTTAATCACGAGTTTGAGGGTATGATTAAACGATTTTATTGAAATTAGGAAGAGTCTATGGAGGTCAGAATACTAATAGTCAGAGTCTGTACTATTTTGATCCGCTGTATAAAATCGACAAATAATAAGCAGAGTAAATATGGAAATGCGTTCCAGTTCTGAAACGATTAATAGAACAACCATCAAACTATTAATAAGTTCACCATTGGGAACGCATAAACTTTGCTATAGTGGGGCGTCAAATCATACACCTCATATTTCATATTTTGGTGAAAGGTTGTGCTCTGGACGGTATTGCCTTTCTGACAGCCGGGTTATCAGGGTGTATCTCCAAGGCACGCTGCGACAGATGACAAACTCTCTAAAGGACAGGATCGTTAATGTTAGACTTGGGCAACACCAGGTTAGTCCATCGGGGCAACCTTTAACCATCAGCTGTTTCTGGCTTAACACTGCGATAAACCCTGATAAGGCGGGCTTCCTTTAATCACTGGCATTATATATTTTACCTGTCTATCTGGAGTAGCCCGTTACCTTCCGTGGCCCTGTCCTACCTGCCCAAGTAGACGGGAAGCAAGTGTAATGCCAATAAAGAACCAGAGACTGATGCTCACTCGGATAGTGTCAGGAGGCGGCGGGTGTTGTACTCGTATACATGGTGGACACTCCAGCCATAAAGTGATGGGGTGATGTCTACCATATTGGCACGAGAGGGATTGGTAAAACAGTATCTCTCAATTAGGTCCGCCATATGTGTGGAGATGAAGTGAATGTGGTAGGAAGTGTAATGAAGGTTGAGTGGTGAAGGTGAAGGGAGGATAAGAAATTGAATCACCATAAGACAAAATAAAAAGAATGGGTGTGAGGTGAAGAGGACGAGAAAGAGATATAAAAAAAAGGAATATGGGGAGAAGGGGCGAGCGGTGTGGTGGGGGGGGGATGGGGAGAATGAAGAGGACCCACTCCACACTGCCGTTTACTGGTCCATAATGATAAAAACGATGATAGCAACACTAGTCAAGAGATTTCAAGGTTTTTACAGGGTGCTGGCGGACCGTCATATATTTGGCAGAGGGACGAGGAGGGCGAGAGCAGTAGTACACACCGTAGTTGGCTGGTCCTTGATAGCTTAAGTGGTCTTGTCAATAGTAGACAGAGGCGGCCTTTACGATAGTGTGTGGGGGTGTTATTGATGGGCCGTGAACTGCCACATGGAGCCTGAGCGGTTACTAAAATTAGTTGTGATAGTGATCCTTATTGAGGTATCAAATGTTAGTAATACGATAGGAGTTAGTGCAAAGAAGAGGAAAGATACATTAGGAAGAAGAGAGAACGTTGCATGGTAGTAGTAGTAGTAGTAGTAGTAGTAGTAGTAGTAGTAGTAGTTGTAGTATACTATAGTATGGTATGGTATAGTACAACATAGCTGTTCTGCTGTAGTAGTTTTCAAAGGAATATGAATAGTGATTATTGCTGACAGTAGCAACATCACCATTAGTAGTAGTAGTAGTAGTAGTAGTAGCTGTTGTAGTAGTAGTAGTAGTAGTAGTAGTAGTAGTAGTAGTAGTAGTAGTAGTAGTAGTAGTGATAACAAAAGTAGCAGTGGTACAAGTTACATTATTAGCGTGGTGGTCGCGGTGGTGTTGCTGGGGTGGCAGAGTGGCGGCAATCTCCCACACATAGTCATTGGCTCATTAACAAGATAAATATTTCCTTGGGTGTGGCAGCGGGATGACAAACAGATGTATTTATCACCCAAACACGTGTTGGTCGTTAGACTGCCTATACCACCTTCCCTCCCATCCCCTCCTTCTCTCTCTCTCTCTCTCTCTCTCTCTCTCTCTCTCTCTCTCTCTCTCTCTCTCTCTTCCGCACACTCTCTCTCTCCCATGTTTTTCTTTTTTTTTTTTAGTTCTACAAAGTCCACGATGATGATTTTTTAGTGGTAACCTAACCTAATTCAACTTCACCTCACCTCACCTAACCTAACGTAC
This sequence comes from Callinectes sapidus, assembly GCA_020233015.1. Taxonomy (NCBI): domain Eukaryota; kingdom Metazoa; phylum Arthropoda; class Malacostraca; order Decapoda; family Portunidae; genus Callinectes; species Callinectes sapidus. The sequence continues at coordinate 10,308,463 of CM035207.1, read as the reverse complement.
TTTCATTGTCATAGAGTAGACGCTGTTTTTATTTTTCACTTTGCGGCATTAGTGCAGAAGACGGGGAGTGGGTCAACCGTGTCTGTGTCTGAGCGTGGCGCCTGTTATCTCACCAACAGCGTCTGCAGCATCAATAACAACCGTGGCTGCTGCTGCTGCTGCTGCTGCTGCTGCTGGGATGTGTGGCAATGTTAGAGAGGTGCCGAGGTGGGGGGAAATAAAAGTTCATTACGTGAAGAGTAGCTCACTTTTCTTACTAATGAGAAGACTCTCTCTCTCTCTCTCTCTCTCTCTCTCTCTCTCTCTCTCTCTCTCTCTCTCTCTCTCTCTCTCTCTCTCTCCGCTAATCACCGTCACTTGCCGGAATATAATCTAGATGTCTGTCTGTCTGTCTGTCTGTCGTCGTCCGCCTGTTCAGCACAAAAGTATTGAAGAACAGCAGGTAAATTCGAAACAAGTCAGCAAATGTATCCTTGACACGTGTAAAGCTCATGTACATTCACACTTTGACGAGCATTACCACCACTGTTATCATGGAAACGTATTGCATCTTTATCTGGACCTGTTAGTATTGTAGCTGTTGATAGAGGTGTGTCCAGCTTGTCATGGGAGGCTCGCTAGGTGGTGTTGGCCTCGCTGATGGCCGCTGCTCCGAGGAACATTAACATGGTGCTTCACTCCATAAAGACATGAAAGTGTGAACAGGGAACCATTATACAAGATTACTGTGTAGTTTCACATTCTTACTTTGAAGGTTTGGTGACTATATGATGTTTAGTGTTTGTCACATATATCGAAGTAAGCCTAAATTATTGAAATGTTAACGGCAAGCACTTGAAGATTAAACTACTTGATCACGCTATTCCTGTCAGTGGTGTCTGGGAAATTATTCTCGAATCTTCCTACACTGTGATCTAATGTTAAGCTTGGGGGAAAGTCATTATAATCAGAGGTCCGCTAGATAGACCAACGGGAAGGATAAAGAACTGTCAATCTATTATCATTTTACTGAAGTGATGGACAAATAATAAATACACTTCTTTAATGAGACGATATGGGCATTTGTGTATGGCATGCGGGAACTGTATAGTAGGTAATGGACGGCCGGTGAGGCGGATTCCTCCCAGAGCCCTGCGTGGGTGTGGGTGAGACTAATGGGCGTGAGTCGCGGGCGTGCTGTGGTGTAAAATTCCCGCGCCATTACCCTTGTCAAGCGGCTGAGACTCCTGGTGTAGGGTTCTCTCTCTCTCTCTCTCTCTCTCTCTCTCTCTCTCTCTCTCTCTCTCTCTCTCTCTCTCTCTCTCTCTCTTGTCTGTGTGTGTGTGTGTTATCAGTCCAGCATCAATATAAACATTCACTCTCAGTCACCATCTCGCTACTTATTAAAAAGAGTAACAATATCGATCTCACAACCACCACTTTGTATCACCTCGCCCTTAGTCTGTCTGAACTTCACCACTGCAAAGAACTGATTCTAAACCTGTCACACTAATGTATCGCAAATTCAATGGCAATATTAATTTTGACTGTCTTTTCCACTGTGAAACATCTGTCCCAGTATGATGCCTTAAGCGGGTCTGATACGGTAGAGGGAGTCTTCTTGGTGGAGAGGACGGTCTATGGTGGTGGTGGTGGTGGTGGTGTCGTCGGTGGAAGGCGTAAAGCGGCACGTGGGGGGGCGTGCTACCCGCCAAGACGTGTCAGGCGGGCGGGACATGAGGCCTCCTGTTTCACCCTCCCTGTTACTCCGCAGCGTCACCGTGAGTGTGGTGGTGGTGGTGGTGGTGATGACAGTGATGTTAGCAGTGGTAGCACGTTAACACTCACTGGAAAGCGCTACGTTTCAGGAAGATGGAATGGAAGCGAACATCTTGACTTTTTTCTTACATAATCTTAGTGTAGGATTTTTCTAAGAAGTGTTCTTGCCTGAATAATACTTTTTTTTTTTTATCGAACTAGAGATTTACGAAGATTCTTTCTCCCCTCAAAATGTCGAGTGAGGAAGAGAGCTGAGGGAGGGGAAAGAATTAAGGAGGGTGAGCAGTGGAAGGAAAAGAAAGAAAGGGAAGGGGAGAGGAGTAAAAATAATCGAAGACGACGTGTGTGTGTGTGTGTGTGTGTGTGTGTGTGTATGTGTGTGTGTGTGTGTGTGTGTGTGTGTGTATGCGTGTTTGCCTGCTTGTGTGTGTGCGTGCGTGCTAATTGATTGGTCAGTATTATAGCACCCCCACAACACCATAATGTTTCTCTGTCCTTGTCTCGGTCCAGAGAAGCACTCGATAAATGTGGACAAAAACCAAGGTCACGGTGTTTTAAAGGAGAGCGATAGGTTATTGGCGCTGAGACACCTTTGAAGTTTGAAGAGAATGATTTACAATGCAGCGTGTGGCTCAGGAGCGAGAGAAGGGAGGTGGTTCATCTTCAAATAGTGAATTGCAGTAGTCCATGCACGTCTTAGAAGATGAATAGGAAGGAAGAGTAAGAGGAAGCACAAAGGAGAGGAATGATGTTTTCTTGTTGACATTATTGTTATTTTCTCTCAAATATACCTAGGTCGCAATTAGTCGCGAGTGAATTACCTGTTTCCCATTCATATTACTATTTTTACATGCTAATTATCTTCTTCTTCTTCTTCTTCTTCTTCTTCTTCTTCTTCTTCTTCTTCTTCTTCTTCTTCTTCTTCTTCTTCTTCTTCTTCTTCTTCTCCTCCTCTCTTTCTTTCTTTCTTTCTTTCTTTCTTTCTTTCTTTCTTTCTTCTTTCATCACCCACCACCATCGTCGCTATCATGGTACGGCCTATCCCCATAAAGGTACAAGACCACCTTCCCTTTTTATCTCCTCATACCTCCGAGGGAAAGTTACCGTGTGAAAGTGTGACAGGCGGTAGATGAAGGTGTGCTGGGAAGGAGGAACATAAAGGGTGAGAAGAGGGCGTGCCGATGGGTGGAACAAGATGTCGAAGATTGTGGTGGGTGAAGAAGAAGAAGGGGAAGAAGGAGCTGTGAGGAGGCTGAGGTGAATCCCTCCTTTGAGCTGGCTAAGGTTGGAGACTCATAACTCTGGTTCCTCCCCCTTAACCCCCACCACCCCTCCACACACACTCTCATACTCCATCTCCTGCAGAAGCTTAACTAATCCTTAAACATTTCTTGCCTCCCTCCTCTCCTCTTTACGCTTTTCTTCCTGATTATGGGTATTTTCAACAGATGCTTTTCTTTTCCATTTGCTAAAATTCAGCTTTTTAAAGCGTGTCTAGATTGAAGGCAAAATATATTAAGAGTCATTATGATTTTACCATATAAATGACCAGAAAACTGAAAATAACACGAAGACTAACCACCTTCAAATACTTCTCGCCTCTTTCCTGCCCTTAAACTCAACAAACAGATAATATAGCCCCAGAAATTAACAATAACCATCCAATTTTTCACCTATTCTCCATAAACCATAACTCCACGTACTAAAAATAAATAAATAAATACTATAGAAATGAAAATTAAAAGCCTTGTGACACACGGCCGCAGGTAAACGTTTTATGACCTACAAGCTTATTCGTAGCAGTAAATCTTGTGTTAACAGTGCCATTGGAGGCCACTGATGCGCTGCTGAATTGCCGGGCTGATCCTGTAGGGTGTGTGTAGGGGAAATAGGGGGCACCTTAATAGCCGACTGAATGGGGAAGGAAGGACTTAACGTAAGACCTGACAAGGCTGAAGGACCTGTGGGACGTAACCTATCTCCCTTCACCTCACGCCTCCCTCTTCCCTTCCCCGTGTGTGTGTGTGTGTGTGTGTGTGTGTGTGTGTGTGTGTCGGTGCTTCTGTGTCTCATATTAGCACTTTCATGCGCCGTTGTTATTAGATTCGTATTCAGAAACGCTCGGTTCTCACCACGACTATTTGCAAAGGGCACAGAAATTATTAGGAGGGTTCTCAACATTCTCTCTCTCTCTCTCTCTCTCTCTCTCTCTCTCTCTCTC
>CM035207.1:10277576-10288498 GCA_020233015.1 Callinectes sapidus | reverse complement strand
TGAAAGAGCTCCTCACTATTGGGAGGGAGTGGGGATGTTCAAATATTCTTCTTAGTATGATCATTTGATGCATTTTCTTCTTTTTTTCTTTTTTTGTAAGTACATTTTTTTACTCCCTTTCATACTAATATATCTTATTCGAATGAGCCTTTGTTTCAGTTAGATGGGAGTAGTTTTTGGAATCCTATTTTCAGTATAATGTTCCTTGAAAGCCTGTATTTATTGAGTGAAGGACATGATCAGTAAGCTTTAGTGTGGGTGTGTGTGTGTGTGCGTGTGCGTGATGTCTCTTCCTTCACCGTATTTCAAAACATCGCATGAACAGAGTCTTTAACAATGACTTTCCCTCGATAATCTCATTTCATCCTGTGTTGGTCGGTCTGGGCAGAGATCGTTATGGCTTCAAGCGCTGCTGTGTGGCACTTGTCGAGGCTGGACTGGCGATATTGTGCGTGCCATTGCAGTTATACTTGCCATTAAGCACCAGTTGTGGCTGACACGCCTTGGCATGAATCATTGTCGCCACTAAGACTCGCTGCGGTCACGGCCATCTTATCTTTTCGTAATGGGTCTCTTTGGAGGGTGATTGTTGTTGCAGACCTTACAGAGCCTCCCCAATACTGGAAACTTGTCTTGGTGGCCTTGTATTTGTTTTTATCGCTGTATTTTATCCGGCGTAGTAGGAATATGGACTGGCCGCATCCCTCACGCTGTCACTGTTCTTCTATGCGCATCGTAAAAGGAAATTAGAGGGTACAGACTGAGCTTCCTTTGTATTTTATTACCGCTTAGAAAAGGATGTCTTCTCTTGGTTGTCTAAATCGATCTGGAATATCCCGGACGTATGTGTATAAGAGGTTATATCTTGTTATTGGTATTGTTTTAGAGAGAGAGAGAGAGAGAGAGAGAGAGAGAGAGAGAGAGAGAGAGAGAGAGAGAGAGAGAGAGAGAGAGAGAGAGAGAGAGAGAGAGAGAGAGGGAGGGGGGGGAGGGTGAGTTGGAGGAAGATGGAGACGAGATGAGGAAGGAGGGGAGCAGATAGGAGCGGATGAATAATGACAGGTTGAGCCAATAGTGTTTACTCGAGTGTTTCTAGATGAGGGTGAGGGAAATACAGACAGTGGATGGACCAAGGGCTTGCTGCTGCTACCTGTGCATACTTACCTCATTCATGCACGAGGTGATAGGTGGCTGTGAAGAGCTTACACACACACACACACACACACACACACACAAACACACACACACACACACACACACACACACACACACACACACACACACACACACACACCATATAATACACAAAGTATGGTGGTGGTAATAGGTGTGTGTGTGTGTGTGTGTGTGTGTGTGTGTGTGTTGCCAGGCGCACCACACAGATATAAGTAGGGAGGAGTGAAGAGAAGACTAGCACAGTGTTGTGACTCTATTCCGACGTCCCTGCCTGGGGGTTGCCGCCTCCACCGCCGCCTCATATTTCACCTCTCGATAAACAAGTCATTCAGCTTGGCGGGGCCGCGGCTGCAGTGTTAACTGTCGCCCTTCGCACCTGCCTTACCAGCGTCACAGGCTCACTCCTCCTCCGTGTGTGTGTGTGTGTGTGTGCGTGTGTGTGTGTGTGTGTGTGTGTGTGTGTGTGTGTGTGTGTGTGTGCGCGCGAGATCAGTCGGCTACTTTAGTGTCCCCTACTTTTGTATGTGCTTGTACGTTTGATCTACGACTGTTGAGTGAGGTTATAGGGGAAGTTTTGTTGTCAGTTCCGTTTTCTTTCCCTCGTTTTCTTTTGAATGGGAAGATTTATGTTTAATACGTATACAGTCAAGGTTTTGTTTTTTTCTTTTCTTCTTTCTTTCTTTTCCTTCTTTTTTTTTCACCACTGTCCGTCCCGCAGCTCGTAACCTACGGAAATGTGTCGCCCCATTTAAGTTTCTGGCGGATGTTGTTACTATTATCTCTCAACGTAATCGTGTGCATTAAATATTCCTACATTTTATTCTAATTTGTTATGTATCCTTCAGTAATCTGTGTATAATGTAACTCTTCTAGTTAACAGTTGCGGGTTTTAACACAGTCATATCTCTCTCTCTCTCTCTCTCTCTCTCTCTCTCTCTCTCTCTCTCTCTCTCTCTCTCTCTCTCTCTCTCTCTCTCTCTCTCTCTCTCAACGTGACAGATATCGTGGAAAACGTGTCAGAAATTACACATTGGACAGAACTGCAGGAACTGAGTCGTGGAACTGCTGCACTGGATGATGTTTTGGGTGCAAATTTTCACTGTTTTGCTTCTGATGGAGTATGTTGTGGATTCCTCATGGTGAACACTGAGTAGGTGATTTTTTGTTCTAAATAATGCAAAAATAGGCCACTAAACATCCTTCTGAGGTCGGATTTCTGGTCTTTGTTGGTCATCGTGGAAGTCAGAAAGTGGTGATTGTAAACAGTTTGAGAATCGTACGTCAAGTCAGCACCGGAGGGGATCAGCAGGCAGGGCGGTGGTGTGGCACTTAACACCTGACACTGGCTACACTTGAGATCCATTGCGCATTGCCGCTCCACGTGACTGTGTGGTATTGCCCTTCATGCTTGTAGTTTTGTCTCACTTTTATGCTTAATTTGCTTGTATTTCTAATGCTAAAAACTTTTTCATAACATCATTCTGTCCTTTCTATCCGATTTAAACTCCTCTTCAACAACACTTCACCTCTCATTTTGTTCCCTGCACACGGCCACTCTACCACAGTTTGCCGGGTTTCATGTGTTCACTAATGCATTTAATATGAGGCCTTAGCTGCTGCGCCAGTCTTCCGTCCTGTCTCAAAGTAGCATAGCACATGTACTACCTCGCCGAACTCATTACATTTATAGCATTTTCAAATCCTGCATTATGTTTCCTGCATCTATTCCCCCACGCACACAACATGCACGGCATTACATCGTCATTCTCCACCCACGCCTCTCCCACTTCCACCGCTGATTGAGTTACACGTTATCAGACAAAGTTGCTTTAGAATAATTGCTGCGTTGATATGACAAAAAGTTTCATTGTCAATAGAATGTTCTTATATTTAAATGATTTGGTTTGCGATTCCTTGTCATTAGTCACAATGAATGTCTTGATGATAAACATCAAACATGAGTGGATAGTGTGTGTGTGTGTGTGTGTGCGTAAGTGTGCGTGTGCGTCTCGTATTCCAAACGAGAGCAAGAAAATCAATAACCTTTGTTCTTCATTTCGTCAACCCAGCAACTACAGTGTGATGGATGGCAGGTAAAGGGAACGGTGACAGCTGCCTTAAGCCTAACAGTTTGCGTGATGAACAGCAGCAGCAGCAGCAGCAGCAGCCCGCGCGGTGTGTTCAGAGAGTCCTCCGGTGGAATTTTATGGGCTGCATAATTAGTACGATATGGTGTGTGATTAATTATTTTAAGCCTATGCAGGAACATATGTCGTATTTAAGTCTGCTCTCTCTCTCTCTCTCTCTCTCTCTCTCTCTCTCTCTCTCTCTCTCTCTCTCTCAATTAATTTTGTAATAAAGTCGCGGAGTGCCAGAATAGAGGCTGTAGTCATGTGACCCAGCGTTGCTCGAACCTCGAAATTCAAATATTGTTCATGTACGTTTTTATTTGTTTACTTATTTATTTACCATTAATGTTATTTAATCATAGAACTTAGGAAAATTACGGTATGGTAATGTCCACACTCGCTACAGCCACCTTGCACCATACACCGATTTGAAACTCTTGTAGAATTCCGCTTGTGTCTGATCAAAGTGCGCAGTGTGAGGCAGAAAGCATTACATGAAGAAGATCGCGAAGTGGAGGGCAGTGACTATAGTATGCACTTCGTCCTGAATACATCTTTCACGCCTCCTGTCCTTCCATCAGCCCTACCTACCTTTCCCTCTCCCGACCCTTTTATTTTTCTCCTCACTTCGTCCGTTTTGGAGGATCGCAATTCTTTTGTTAGCAGCTTAAAGGGATTGCGTCCTTTGGTCTTACTCCAGTCCCATTGATGTAGGACCTTCGGGGGAATGATGTCAAACATGGACGCGTGTTATGTTTATGTAATGCTCGATGTCCATACTTAGTGAGGCAACGCTGGTGATGAGCAGTCGTGTCTGTTTCAGGTAAAGGTTATTTTCAACGTCACCGATTGCATAAAAGCTCTTCGTGTGTGTGTGTGTGTGTGTGTGTGTGTGTGTGTGTGTGTGGTTCATCGGTAATGTGCAGTGGCTGGTGAAAAAGAGTGTACAGTAAGAGTAAGTTTTTTCTTTTTTTTTCATTTTACGCTCCATTTTTGTTGACAAAGAGAAGTGAGGATCACTTATGACGAATGTAAAGCGGAGTGTTTTCGTGACAAAGTATTCTGTTTGCCTTAGTGATGACGGCCGAGCGAAGAAGACGAACCGAACTGAGGAAACAACATTTTTAATAGAATTAGAGGCGAACAGCAAAATCGTGGTAACAATGTGTCAAAGTGAGGATCTTTTCCAAGTAGTTTGAATAATGGGAGTTTAGGGGTCGTCCAGAGGTCGTGCAAATGTAAGGCAGGCCCTGGGTGGCGGCCACGACCTAGGCAGTGTGGCTGGTGGCTTCAGAGGCGTCGTGGTCAGCTCGTGGCTTGCGACTGACGCCCTTCTCGTCCCCATCCTGGCCGCCTTTCCCGCCCGCACCCTGGAGGCACATTGGTGAGGGCGGCGGCCAGGGACTCAACTCATATTTTATGTCGCCTGGACACCCTGCGCACCTCCCCTCAATATTGCACACTCACCCAGCCGCCGCCGCCGCCGCCGCCGCCATCGTCGCCGCCGCCCCCGCCCCCGCCGCCTTCAGCAGCATCACTACTGTCATCACCAATCTTATCACTATCACCGGTGTCATCGTCGTCATTGTAAATCCTGTAGTCATCACCACTTGCCACCCCTGCGAGTTACCATTGTTATCACTAGTCTTGTAGTACTGAACACACACACACACACACACACACACACACACACAGGAATAAGGGTGAAATCTTGTCCTGGCGACGGAGGAGCATCTCCAATACACGTGTTTTCTTAATCTCTCTCTCTCTCTCTCTCTCTCTCTCTCTCTCTCTCTCTCTCTCTCTCTCTCTCTCTCTCTCTCTCTCTCTCTCTCTCTCTCGTCCGTGTGTTATTAATTAACCTGCACCGTAACTTATAACAATTTAATTCATATCAAGTTTGTATGTGAGATTCTCGAAAAATCCCAAAATACCTGGTTATTATTATTATTATTATTATTATTATTATTATTATTATTATTATTATTATTATTATTATTATTATTATCACACACACACACACACACACACACACACACACACACACACACACACACACACACACACACACCCCAGGACTGCTGGCTTCCTGCATGCTGGTCTGTGAGCCATCGTGAACAAATATGTATAATTAATTCTCTTGCACGGGGGAGAAAAAAGAGCGGGCCTGGAGTTTTAGGATCATTCGGCGTTAAATGTTGAAGGTGGTCGTGGGGAATTCAGTCGGCCGGCGCGGAATATCTAGTCTGGAATGTTTAATGCGATTTATTAATGAAAGAACTTATACGCGAGTAGGGTTTACCTCTCTAACTTGTCCTTTAAGGCTTGTGGGGGGAGGGGGGAGGGGGGGGATGCTTTTTTCCCTCCACATGTCACTGCGGGAACACCTCAGCTTTATTGCAACGTCGTCTGCGTCCTAGTGAAGGCTGCGTTAAAATGTTGAACGGGTTTAAAAAAAAAAGTTGAGAGAAGATCGGAATTTAGTCTGGTGGTTGTGAACGTGTTTGTGTATTCAGAAACTGGTAGGGTCTGTGTGTGTGTGTGTGTGTGTGTGTGTGTGTATGTGTGTGTGTCATCGTTCGTTCGTTATGTGTTTATCTACGTACATACTACTTGTACAATGACACGTCTCCACACTACTATCCATATATATATAATCATCTATTTTTATTCACGTGAAGACATTCGTGCAGATGAAACGCAAGCTACTCCACCTCACCTGTACATATTTTTTCCTTCCTCTTTGCTCCCCTTCCCACTCCTCCCTCCACTGGTTCCCCTCGCCAGGCTTCTCCTCTCTTGGTCTCCGCCGCCGCTCGCCTCCACGGTCCCGCTGCATTCTCTTTGCGCCGTCGGCCTCGGTGTCAGTTTTGTTCCTGTTGCTTTTGTTTCTCGCTATTGAAGAGTTAACCCCCTCGAAAAAGGTGGGAACATGGCTTTGGTGGCCCCGGGGTTGGTGTTGTGTGGTGACTGCTGACCCCAGAGAGGTAGACAGAGGCTGGTAGGAGGAGGAGGAGGAGGAGGAGGAGAGAGCGGTAGGGAAAGGAGGGAAGGGAGTATACGGAATATTTAAGAGAGGACGTCACCCCTCCCTCACCATGTCCCCTCAGTCGTATCCCGCCCCATTCCTCCACCCGCAAAAGTAAGGGAACCGCCCCTGGAGAAAGACACTTGCCCCAGGGGACTCCACATCGCCGCGGGCTGACACCTGGCGCCCGGAAACCAGAGTCGATAGGATGCCAACTGACGGAGGGATCGACACGAAGATGGATGTTAAGTGAAGGGACATTTGGCATTTATTTTATTTATTTATTTATTTATCTATTTTTATTTATTCATGTGATTTTGTTGCATTTACTTTGTCTTATTTTACCGTGTGCGTTTTCATTTATTTATTTATTCATTTTGTTTGTGTTTTTTTTTATTCAAACAGAGTAGGCTTTTATGGGAATTTATTGGCTAAAGGAGACCACCTAATGGAGACCTCTAGAACGCTCTAAGTAAAGATAAGTTAGGGAAAGCTCTCTCTGTACTCGTTGTTGTCTTTATTTTCATTCTCCACCCTTCCTCCTGTTCTCATGCCTTATTTCCTTCTTTCTTATTTATTTCACCTCATCGTTTATGTTTCCTTCACCTTTTTCATTCCTCTTGACATTCCTTCAGTTCCTCCACAGTGTTCCTTTAATTCCCTCATTGTTTTGTTCATTTTTTTTATTTTGTTATCACATCCATCCCTCTATATCCATACCTTATGTAGTAACTGTGTGTGTTCTCTTCCTCCCCATCTCCCTATCCTTCTCCCTCACATTCCTTACCCAGTACAAAGTTTCCTATTCCAACACTCTCTCTCTCTCTCTCTCTCTCTCTCTCTCTCTCTCTCTCTCTCTCTCTCTCTCTCTCTCTCTCTCTCTCTCTCTCTCTCTCTCTCTCTTGTCATACACCCCCCTCGGTCCATCTCCCTCTGCCTCCCACCGTCCCTCGCTACCCTTGGCCTTAATTCGCCGTGGTTATGCAGATCAGGTGCTCCTTGGGGGGTTTAATTTAGCTTCGGTGTGGCGCAGAGTTGATGACCTGAAGGGGAAGGGTGAGAGATAGAGAGAGAGAGAGGGAGAGGGAGTGGGGGAGTGGGAGAGGGAGAGGGAGAAACGTGCACTCCTTTAGATGCTCATAATAGTTCTCTTGCTCTCCTATGCAGCCTCTCTCCCTCTCTCTCTCTCTCTCTATTGGTATTACGTACTCAGCTCCTTTTGTTACTCCTCTTGCTCTTCCTACTACTCTTTATTGGCCTTCTCTTTTCCTCCTCCTCCTCCTCCTCCTCCTGCTTGCTCATTTTTTCTTATATTGTTCGTCATTACATGGTTCTCTCTCTCTCTCTCTCTCTCTCTCTCTCTCTCTCTCTCTCTCTCTCTCTCTCTCTCTCTCTCTCTCTCTCTCTCTCTCTCTCTCTCTCACCCTGTACAGTGCCTCTTACCTCTCTGCCGTCACAGTGCCATATTACTAGGAACTCTTCACCTTGCATCCTACCTGTCACCTCAACTTAGCATCCTGCATAGTGCCAGCCATCACTCATCCTTCACAGTGCCTGTCCTTCCTTACCTTTCATTGTGGCACTCAAAGCTCATCTTTTAATCGTCTACATTTTGTTAGTTTTTGTTACTGAGAGTCACCTTTCATTCTACACAGTGTCAGTTGTTCATTACCTTGCACAGCGCCAGTCACTTCCAGTCTGCATAGTGCCAGTTAGCTCCTCCACCCAGCACAGCGCCAGTCACTTTCACCGTGCCAGTGCCAGTGCCAGTTACCCCTCAGTCTTGGCATTAGTCATCCCTCCTTCCCTCGTGACACCCTTCCTCACCCTCCCTCACCTCACCCTTGGGAGTGTCTACATTGCGCCATCACATCTGCATAAAGGTTCCTCCGCCGCCGGTCACTACTGCGTCTTAGACACACACACACACACACACACACACACACACACACACACACACACACACACACACACACACACACGGCATTAATCGTGGGCCATCCCCCCTTCTCTGCGGATCAGATTCAAAGCTATTGATTACCTTTACGTTCACACCTGCCATCTATAGTGTGTGTGTGTGTGTGTGTGTGTGTGTGTGTGTGTGTGTCTGTCTGTCAGTCTGTTTGTCTGTTCGTCCGTCCGTCTGTCATTGTCTTTTTTTTTCGGGGGGGGTGGGGGGGGAGGGGTTCATTCAGTTTTCTTCACAACGGAGTTTTATGTGTCATGGCACGTATGTGGGTTTCATCCGACCACTACTCTTTTCTTTCTTTCCTTTTATTTTGGGGGGGCATCATAGATTTCCATTTCAATTCCTCTTACTTAATTTCCTATATTTCAATTAATTTTTATGTGATAATTTTGGCTTAAAATCTTTGTTAGCAGTTATGTATGTCTGCTATAAAACTACCATTGTATTTATGCTACCAGTGGCTGAATGATTGAGTACAGCAGTGATGCTTGCCGAGTACTGCATCCATCCTCTTTGAAAGCACCCACGTATCGCCCACGTGCCCCAACCTCCACTGCAGCGAAGGTCAGATGGAGCACCGGTGTGCGGCATGGCCCTTCAAGAGGCACCACTGTAAACAAGCACCACCAACACAAGCTATAGGCCCGACCACCGCCGCCTCAAGCATGAGTAGCCTAAAGGTGCACATGGACCACCTTGCCCTACTCCTTCAATAGGGAAAAGAGTGAAAGGCGAGGCTGACCTACTTGTCGTACTTAACTCCTTTGTAAGTAGAAAGGCCAAAGATGTGAGCAACCAGTACCTCTCTGACCCTCTCGTCACCATCCTTTACGTTTACCTAGTTTTCCCCTATCACTCTTCACCCATTTCAGGTAAAACCTCTGATTTCATCTCGCTATCTGAAAGTTCTTCATTCTTTCTTAATTCCGAGTTTGTCATCCAGAAACAATAACGAGACTGAAAAAAAGAGCAGCAAGATGGACCAAGGCAAACCATAAAGAACAATATCCCTGACTAACAAGAGGTAGCAACAACAACAACCGAGAAGTTAATGTCTATAGTTAGTAGGCGAGAAGAAGACTCCACAGGCCTTATCCCTCCTGAGTTGTCTGTAGCGGAGAACACCATGAGAAGGCTTGTGGTCTATTTATTGTGTTGGTTTTGGGGGATCTTCTTGGTCAGGACTCACTCGTGTTTTTGTACATCGGGACTACATAGTGTCTCAGCTAAAGTGGACTGATGACTCTCCTTCTCTCTTTTTTTTTTACTTGTTGCTGCCTCTTATTAATTCTCATTTTGTATTAGTTTTTTCTGGGAGAGAGAGAGAGAGAGAGAGAGAGAGAGAGAGAGAGAGAGAGAGAGAGAGAGAGAGAGAGAGAGAGAGAGAGAGAGAGAGAGAATTACACGAGGAACAAATAAGGAAACTTGTTGATCCATAACGAGTGTGTCTTACTACGCAATACCGCTAGTGAACTAAATATAGGGGAAAAGTACATAAGTAGAACAAGCGGCGGGAGGAGAAAGGTCACATTTTCAAGATCATACTCCTGATGGTTGTGTTTATACTTCTGAGTCGCTAAGACCTCACCCCGCCCCGTCCCGCTACAGGTGGTGGTGGTGGTGGTGGTGGTACAGGTATACAAACAATAACTTACAAGCCCCAGGTGAACCTGCTGCCGCCTGGCCCTTGTAGTGCACATGTCGCTGCCACCATCCATTGCCAACCTGTGTCTGCAACCCCGCCGCTGCCCATGCCTATCCAGTACTAGCAGTGGTGGTAGTGGCTTCCTAGTATTGTGACTTCTCTGACTACTGCTGCCCACTCAGTTAGTCGACCTGAGAACACCACAGCACCGTTACCAGGCTTATCTTATTCCTCTCCTCCCTACTGACCTCAGCTCCACGGTGCCTTCCTTCCTTGTCTGGTGTTCCATGTCACTGCCAGGGTACGTACTGCCGTGTCAAAGCCTCCTCAGTGCTCACCATTGCTCTCTCAGCGGCCATACTTCACCACTCACTCACTATTGCATCAGTAACGTGTCTGTATCCACCATTCCTCCCGTCAGTTAGCCGTCAGTAGCCTGCACCCTCACTCCCTCCCGCACTCCGTCAGTAGCCTTTCAAAACCTGCCCCTCTCGACGATGTGTGTCACAATTCACCGTCTGTTCCATCACTAGCTCGGCAACATTCACCAGTCCTTCCGTCAGTAACCCGTCAGTAGCCCGTCAGTAGTCCGTCAGTAACCTCGCTCCCTCCGTCAGTATATAGTGTTTCAATACCCGCCCTCCGTCTCTCCCGCCAGCATCATGTCAGCATCCAGTACTATTCCCCGCGCCGCGCCTCTCCCCTAACCTCACGAACCCTCCCACCTCCCCCACCCCCACCACCCCCCACCCCCCAGCCAGGAGCACCGCTGGAACATGCTTGACAGGCTGGTTTTGAGCTGCTGCAAAATGATCTTCATATTACTTACTCCCCATGAAGACCAGGATTTCAATTTATTTTAATGCATTTTATTATATTGTTGATGTCATGAACCGTTCCTCGGAGAAACCAAGTACATGTAAGTCTCTCTCTCTCTCTCTCTCTCTCTCTCTCTCTCTCTCTCTCTCTCTCTCT